>VXAA01001570.1:789628-806886 GCA_013399115.1 Anseranas semipalmata | reverse complement strand
TCTCCCGTGCGTTGTGACCTCACAGCGGCCGCGCTCGAGCGTTGCTGTAGCTCTGTCGTGCCTGCGGCTGCATCTGTGACAGGGGCATTCCCACGCGTCTGCCGCCGCGTTATCCCAGCAGCGCCACGGGCACAGCGTGGGCGCAGCCACTGTAGCACTGAATGACTCGCCCCCCTTCCATCTCCTCGTGCTCCCGTAACTCTGGGGTACAGCCGAAAACACCCTTCCCCTCCCAGCTCTTGCTCCCAAACAACAGCTGTGAGGCTTGGCCCTGTTTTACTCCATTTCTCATAAAATAGCCAACATCTCTTCAATAAGCTAAGCAGATTCTTAAATATGCTTTTACAAAATACCTGCCTAGTTTTATAAAGTAGTGTCACACACTTTTCTTTGCAACTAAGAACTAAATTTATTCAGGTGCAGTAAGTTCATGAGTCGAGGACATGCCAATAGCATATCGCAGTGACAAATTTATTTGAAATGAAGGCAAGCATTCTTAATGAAGTTCTGACCAGGAAAAAGGGCACTATCTGTATACATTTACATCTACACTCCTGAAAACAGGCCTTCTGCCTAAAACAATTTTCACATCTTTTACTTGGCGTCCCAAACTGAGAGGTTAAGCAGAGACGACAAAGACTGTTGTTAGAGCGATATGAAAGTGCACAGGCCCTACCTAGTCACTGGCAAGAAGGGCATTAACCTCCCGTTTCCTTTTCCTCATACAGGTGTCGGAAGAGAAGGCAGCAGATCCATAGGCTGGCCAGGACGTCAGGAACACTGCAATATTGCAGTACGGGGATCTGAAAAGACCAGGAAACTGATTAAGAATTAACTACAGGAGTAAATGTGAGTAGTAAAAAGAGTAAAGGTGACCAGTAACATGGCAGCTTGCGAAGTTTTTGCAGGTACTTGTTTTGCTAACTCTGTGGTAATAGAGACTTACTGTATACTTTATTGTATGTTAGTATATAAAAGTATGTAAAAAAAACTTTCAAAGTTGCCTAAGAATCATCTCTTTGTCCAGTTTGTACCATCCCTCTTGTTACTTTCTAGCACTTGTAAGTCAGACTTCCTTGCCAAAGCTCAGGGTAGTTTTTCCTTTAAGAGCACAGTATTTAATATACTCATTCTGTGAAAGAGGCTGATTTACCCTGCACAAAACCAAGAGAATAACAATTGTTATATTTTATGCTTTAAAGCCTATGCTTTCTCTCTTGTAGAAGCATCCAAGCACACCAGGAAACACTGCAAGTTACAAAATTGCATAATATAATAGCATTTTGCTCATGTAATATTTTTGCATGAGGAATTACATGCCTACAGTCTACACAAACCTTCCCTCAATATTGTATAGCTTATCATTACAGCCAAGCTGACACAGAACCTGACACTTTAAGATAAAGAAACTTCCCTGCCCAACCAACTGTAATTACAATCAACATTAAAAAAGTGACACAACAGAAAATTAAAACTACAAATAAAAAATATTTACTTCTCAAAGTGTTAGCAGCTACCAAGCAAAAATCTCACCCCAAGGATCATGACTTTATAATGAAATCTACTATTTAAACAGTATCTGTGTGCATTTATATGGCATTCCAGTAAGAAAAGCAGCAAGACTATTACTTCATGCAGTGGTAACTTTTTGCAATTTAAAGGTGTAGTCAACTTCTAAGATTAACACAAAACGGATTATCTATCTTTGCTAAAAGAGAAGCTGAGTGGTCACTTTTCAGGGGGGTATTTTTGGACATGGGGAGAAAAATTACAAAAGCTCCACCTGATGATCATTAGATGCAGTCCACTCAAGACTGTGATCAGCAGAGAGGTGCCAGGAAAGAAATGTGAAAACAAAACACTAAAAAAATTAACTATGTTACTCATTGATAACACACCAGACTTAACTTTCCCTTTGACCTGAACCTTTCCTTTCAGAGGCAAAGCCCAATACCCACTGCATTTGTCCTACTCCTTTTTTGTCACTCTTAGTACGCAGAAGGGTTACCAGAGCCTTCACATTTCAGACAGTGTAACTGAGCACTGCAATAAAATTGATTGTGTCTTGGTTGCAGGGTACAACTGACAGGCTTCAGTTAGATTGACTGCTCCCATTCCACAGAGCGAGCCACAGCAATTTTCTGAGGCTTTTTTTTTTCTTTGTATATAAACACCATCAAGACTCAAAGAAGCACATGCCAGTAACATTTACAGCTATCTGTTCAAAGCAGCCTTTCAGTTTGCGTGCGATATTCCCATCTGTATGACGGGCTACTGCACATGATGAAATAACCTCCTTTTCTCCCCAGAGCAACACTCCAAAAGCCTAACGCGGCCTTCCTCCCACACAGATGGAAGAACAACCATCAACAATTACTGCTGGACAATTCTACAATATGTTCTGAGTTTGTTATAGTACAACACACCCTTCTTTGGAACACAGCAGCAAGGGGGAAAAAGTTGGACAGATGTTTTACCCTCTGAAGTAGAAGGGATTTTAAATAAGTCTGGGAAATTCTAGCTCACTGAAGCCACTGAGAAGTCTAAAATTAGAATCACAATGGTATCTTAATTAGCTGATACAAACTTAATGTAGAACAACATGAAAGCAGTATCATTGTTTATTATGTGGAGCCTTTATCTTGTACTGTAGATTAACTACTCTTCTTGTGCTACAGTACTAGTAGGAATATAGGATTAGGAATAAAGGATTAGAGGATGACAATGAGAAGTGTTTTGAACTCATGTTGACATGGGAATAAAACACCACACAGCTGTTTTGTAGGATTTTTATTGAAAAAAAAAAACAAAACCACATTACAACCAAAAAATGATCAAGGTCAGTTTTACAATAAGTTTAAGACACACAGAATGGCTTACCTGCTGTTTGGATTTAGTGCAGGAACCTTATTCCAGTATTTTTCTCATGCAATTACTGGATTAAAATCACATTCTCATTTAACATCAAAAATGGATTACTAATAATGATCTCTTAGGACTTATTCATAAAATCTGGTTTAAAAAGCCAATTTTCCAAAAGTTAAAACATTTACACAGCAAGATTCCCCCCTTCACAGACCAGCTAATAGCTCCTGTGTCAGATAACTGGCAGATGTAAACCACATCTGTAATTTTTTTTTTTTTTTATTATTCTAACCTGAGAAATTTCTTAAATGCTTCTTACTGGACTCTTGTATTTGGCAACATTACTTTAGTTACATAGCAAAGTGTGATTTCTCCCTTGTTAGAGACCAGTCCTTTACTTCTTTCAAAAGACTTCTCAGGAACAGGAGTTACATTAATATAAATCTCATTCACTGAATGGTATGACCTTATGGAAAGTTATACCTCATTAGTAGTATCATCAGAACACTAACCTCAGGATGTCAAATTCTCCTCATTGTGCAATTCCTAGTATTGTGCTCTTTGAAAATATTTGCATTGGTATGTATACTTCAGAGTGTAGAGAAGTTGATTTTTTATGCTTACTCCTGGCCTTATAAAATCTATCTTTTCTCTCTTCCATTTGTTCAAACCCTTTCTCTTGCCACCAGTTCTCTCTCTCTTTCACAGCTGCAACAGGACATAAAGCACACAAATACATTTAAATGTGGCCATCCACAGAGATGTAAAAAATTTCGTGAACAACAGACAGTGTTCTTATAAAACACCCTTAGCTGACAAATGAGCTCATATAAAGGTAAAACCCATAAAACTTTTAGTTTAGTACTAAGTCTTTTAGAATTTTGAGCATACATATATTTGGTTTCAAACCTTCCAACGTTCAGTATTTTAAAATATTTAAACATGCTAGTCACTTGACACTTGCTCCCAATATATATATATGAAACCAACAATGCCTAAAGAAGTGATGAAAAAACACCTGAAACAAGCAATTTAACTTCCAACAGAATGCAACTTCTTTTGCATTTTCAATAAATTTGGATGTTAATTGACTTTGGTTATTGTTGCATTTCAGTTTTATCTGAACTTATGGATTTTCAAGTGAACCATGATTCATTCCCAGTTACTTCTCCTGTTCGCCAAACTGAAATTCAAGAGAATATATTTAAACAAACTGAGCTTTGATTATTAAAAACCATTATGGTACCCATGGAGATCAATGAAGTGCTTGATTTGAAAGGTACAGAAGTCACATATCCCAAGAACTATCTGGATTTTACAGTTTGTTTCTAACTCCTGTCAATACTGTACTAAAATTAGTATTGAAGTTTTTTGGCTTTCAACTTCCCTGCAAACTTGCTTCAAAAGAATGATATAGGATGTTACCACAAGATGCGGACAGCTACCAGATACAGCTGACGCATGACGACCTTTGATTTTACTGTAGTTTATTGGCATTTTTGATCCTAAAAGAGGAAACAACACATTTTGGATTTTCTTAAATGTGTTCATAATCCTACCTTTTTTTACATCAGTTAAAAAAACACTGCTGAAAAATAAGGAGCCAATGTAACTGTTTTGATAACCCTTAGTCTCACATACATTTTAAAAATTATACAATATTATACTGTATTTTGCATATCAGTATTGAGTGCTTTTTAAAAAGGACTCCTGCTGAAATGTTTCAAGCAGGTGTTTATAGCACCATATAATCTGCTGTTGATTTAACTGTTTAGAATCAGACTTTCTGCCACTGTTTCTAAAGAAAACTCATTACATTTTTATTCCCTTTAGCAATTAAAAAAAATTCTACTAGAAAAACTTTGTTACCCAATTGAATGTAAAAAATAAATTACTGGACAGTAATTTACAGTTATTCTAGTTCTGTGAAACCAACCAATGAATAGCTACATGAGTCTTCTGGAATGGCACCGTTTAATTCAGTGGCAGAAAAATCTAGTGGATGCATTGAATGAAAATGTCTTTCTCACTCTTCATTCCATTTTTACAAGCCCTTTTTGCAAGATTTGATTCTGCCCCTTCCATTACAGCTCATTTTCAATTCATTATAGAGAAAAATCAGTGACAAACACAAGAGGCAGAATGTTGGCAAAGCCATAGTAAAATGCTATAGGAATAGCAAGGTGACAAGGAAGCAAGAGGAAAACAAAGTAGTTGGAGCAAACTATAAATACACTAAATGCAAGACAGCGTCTTAGCCCTGCAGCAAATTTTACATTTTATCAATATTTAAATTGGTCTGTTTTGAACAGATACACAATGAAGAATTTATTCAGAAATAAAGGAATACATAACACAATTAAATATGAAGTATACGAACCATTCATGCACTAACAAATGCTGCCATTGCTTTTTCACAGGTAAAGCTGATGCATGTCAGAATGGCACTTGGTTGACATGAAAGTAATACTGGTATTTTATGATTTTTCATAATTGTTACCTACAACATTCAAAGTAAGTGACCATCTACTCGACATTGCAAGAGGCTTGTTTTCCAAATATGAGTTCCAGTAAGGGGAAGTACAAATGAGATCAGTTTGAATACATTCTGAAGATTGTTAAACAGCGTATTTCTGAAGAAAGCGGTCAAATGCATCATAAATTGCTTGCCTAAAACAAGAAGAAATAACATAATTATAAATCATTTGTATAATTTGGAAAAGGGTAGATGTAAGTGGCCTATTTCCTTTTATTTCCAAATTAAACATATCATCACAGTTTAAAAACAGCATCCAGTAAAAATGTGGTATTAGGTATTCTTTTCTCCTTCACTTATTTCTAGGATCTCTCGCTTCAATCCAGTAGTATACTTGTGTTTCAGGAGCGAATGGGACTACTTACCGCCTTTCATACCTGTGCAAGTGTTAATCAATTATGAATTTTCTACTCAAATGTGTCAGGAGCTATGTCAGACGTGCATAATTCATTATTTTTGAGCAACTGTCATAACATAAAACAAGGCTGAAGTTTTAAATAGGAGTAAGCAAATGGTTAAAATATGTTGACCAGGTATGTTCCTTTCTGTTGTTGCTTAGACTGGGGATGTACACTCTTGCTAATTCCTTATCTTTTAAGATTAACACCACAAGTGTTAACTTTTAAAAACTAAGGAACTGCAGGTATACAACTGCATTTATATAACCGATTTATATAACTGACTTAAGAAAGTTGACAGCTAGTATTATTTAAGGCAAGACTTCATGCAAGTACTACTCATCTGCAGTCAAGCTTCTGTTTTAATTCTTGTCTTCAATTGTTTATTCTCAGAAAACAACATTTGCAAAAAGACAACAGCTGTGCAATACAACTTAAGTGGTCACTGTTTAAAAAAAATATACCGTCTGCTGTCCAGTGAACAAACTAACTAAAGGCTATTATAGGAAAGCAAGAGTGATAAAGAACATTCTCTTGCCATAGGCTTACTGAACGATCCAAGATATGTTATACCTCATTTTTGCTCATAAAATAGAATGATCACATTCTCTGAGATCCAGTAATTTGTTCTCCAACGTGGTATTTTGTATTTGTTGTTTTAGAGTAATTACAGACTTGCTTTTTAGAAGAAAAAAAGATATATCTCAAAATTATAGTTTTAAGCTCTCAAATATTTTTAAAATTTCCCATCCACCTTACCTAAAGAGTCCTTGTTTGAAGAGGTAGGCACTGACGTGACCTCCATCCAGATACCTGATTTCACATCCGGGCCAGATTTCCTGAAGACTGCGCACCCCAGTTCGGGGAATATACGCATCCTCCTTAGCTTGGACAACTATGATTAAACTTGGGTCAACTGGAACTAAAGAAAAAAGAAGTCAAAATGGAATTAATCTAAGATTAAAAAAAAAAAAACAGAAATACTTCAGCTGAAATTTCTGTTGTAAAGATGGTCTCAATTGCTTAAAAAAAAAAAAAAATTATTTTAAGCTTTAGTCAAATTATATTTTCTAATGTCTCCAGCAGTATTTATCTAATTTTTGATGCTACAGTAGTTAGGCTGTCAGTAGAAAAAACAAACAAACAAACTCCTCTCCCTCTCAGAACAGAAACCTTCAAAACTTTTGAGGAATGATGGGGGAACTGTCTTTCCTCTTATTGACAGAAGTCTATAGCATGCAGGTCAGTTCTCCAAGGTCTCTCTTTTCCAGGGAAAAGAACTAGGAAGTATCTGGAAATTCAATAGAGTAGAAGCTTCGTATTATTTTCTCCTCAGGGAGAGGAAAAAAATATATAACTTTTGATAGGAGAGGTCAGACAGCAATTGCAGTATGTTCGCTTTCTTTCCTGTTTCCTACTTTTTTTTTTTATTTGTTACAGCATAACAATCCCAACATATTGTTATATATACTTATTACTTATAACCAGAATTTCACCAATCTAATTAATAACAGGAATAACCAAAATATTTTTTAGAGAAATAACACCAAAATGAAGTAGAGCACAGAACAATTCTCTCTTCAATAAGAATACATGTGGTATGGTAACTAGTGACAAACTAAGATGTTTGCAGAGGGAGGGTCACAATTTAGACCGTTTCCTTCTGTATATACTAAATCATGTATAAAGGATATGCAATGCTAAGATAGAGTCTAGCTTTCCATTCCATTTTCCATGAAATCTGAATGTTAGATGGATTTCCTGAAGCTCCTCTCCAGAAACACTTCAAGCATACCCTGGCAATGGATGCAGTGTCTACCAGAGCATCAAGAGACCTGAGAGACAACTGGCACAAAGGACTACATCACCTTGACAAGTGCACTGAGATGAAAGATCCTCTTAAGTTTCAAGAAAGGTCAGTGCTTTAGCTAAGTGATATCTGGATAAGTGTCTAGATACAAAAATGTCTGTAATTAGAATGAAGTTTACAAGCTTTTTTCTGTCTACATAAATAAATGTAATATATAATATAATAAATTAAATTACATAATACAAACTTTTGAAGCTTTAGAGAAAGCACTTTACTAGTATGTGTCACAAAATATTCCTGGGTAGCAGTGATCTGGGACATTTTCCATGTCAAGATATCTGTATTAGAGTAGAAATCTTTGGATATTTGTTTTATTTTTTACATTTACCAGTGGAGTACTGAATGCCAGAATTCAAAAATGAGGTGGCACAGGGTCTCGGTATCAAGATAGCTCTGTCAGAAACCTGTCTGAAGTCAAAGTATGTTCTGGGTCACGTTGAGTCCTCAATGGGTATGTGCACAGTTGAATCATTTTGTCCAAACGGACTTTCTATAAAAGCAATTTGAAACCCTCACCTCAGCAAAACTCCTTCAATCAGTTCTAGGAAGAAATCCCTTGTCTGCATTGCCTGCAAGTGGACCATTAAAAGGGATTTGTTCCAGACACCAAGAAACCCAGCTTCATCAGATTTAAGGCTCACAGGACTACAGTTCGCCCTATAGACTGTGCTTGTCTTGGGAAGCATTATATCCACCAGACTGCATCATCCCAGAAGGACCTCGGTGTAATTTTACTGGTCACATTTGTCTTAAAGTATCATTCAAGCTTGATCCCCAGCTATGTAGGCTACTTTCTATCTGAAGTCAATACCAGATTTCTGCCCAATTAGATTTACTTGAATCTGCTTGGAAAAACTTATTATCAGGACGAAACAGATTAATTAGATCTAGATATTAGTTATATCAAAGACATTTTGTTCTTCTAAATAATACGAATGGGCACTAACTCATATCTGAAAATAGCCACAGCAAGGCACAGAAAAAATGAGCAAAGATACAGAAAGGCAAATTTTGAATTGACTTTATCATCAGTTGGCCATTAAGAAACAAATAAAAAAACAATTAGGAAGTGGAGTGCGAAACAGATGTTACTGAACAACACTCAGGACATTTTCATATTTCATCTAAGATGCCAGCAGTTTACACAATGGAAGAATGAAGAGAATACCTTTCCTTCCATAGTATTCTAATTCAGTTTTCCAAACTTCACATCAAAAGAAATAAATACATACCTGAAAAGTTAGCTACATGGGTACATTCATCCATTACTCCTTTCATGAACCTCAAGGATTCTCTCTGTAAAGTGTCTCTCTTTCTTCTATTATTTATCCTCTGTCCATGTTGGCTGGCAAAGTTTTTATTGCTCTTGCTACTGGTTGAAAATGTTTGATTTATGCATTGCATTTTAGGAGCATCTTGTATTAAGAGTCTTTCTGATGAGGCACTTAGAGTACTTTTATTTGTGGTAAAGCTGTGGACAGCTTCTTTAGATACAGTCTTGTTCGAGGACTCAAGGCTGAACATCCTGGAAGTCATATCTATGTCTTCCAGACTATCCACACCGTCAGGGAAGTTTTTAACAAAGTCTTGTCCCATCTTGAAAGAATCTGTCTAAACGAAGGCAATAGGTCTTTTATTAAGGGTACTTTACATCAGCTGGTTAATGATACTCTTAAGATCAACTCCATATTCAATAAAATGGAGATAAACAGCACCGCTAACAGTACTTGTTATTTTCAGTCTGCACATCACTCAGTAAATTAAATCCCAATCACCGTAACTTTCTGATATTTTAATTCTACATTTGTCAGCTTAAGAAAGGCAATAAGTACTTGTACATGGTAGTATATGACGCAAACATTTGTCTATTTTTAATTTTGTATTAAACTCTGAATTCATGACTGTAGTTCGGTAAGCTTAAATTTCTGGGCAAATAAATCATAAAAGCTATGCATTTCTCAGATTTGTTCCTCTCAAAACAGCAGTAACGTCTTTTTGAAAAAGTATTCAAAAATTAACACTTAGAACATATTTTTCAAAAGCAGGAAGAAAAATAAGCAATAGCAAGATATATATTTGAACAGGTCTAATGTTTGGTTTAGGACTGAAAAATCTACTTCCTCCAAATAATAGGATGACAAAAGCTGAACATCTTGAAGTGTTTCTTCTTTTCATTCTGTCTGCTCCATCAGTGCTCCTGGAATGTGTACTCTGTAAAAATCACAAGTGCCTAAAGAACTGTCTCTTCCCCAGCCCCCCTTCTCCTGTGTTAATATACTTGAGAAATAACTGACGCACAGCAAAGAATCTTAGAAAAAAGTTATTTATAAGAATTTGCTAGAAAACAGTGTTGAAGCATATTAAAAAATTCTCAAAAAGTTCTCTCTCCAATCTAGAAGAGAGCTGGGGCAATGAAATTCCCATTGGGAAGCTTTTTTCAGCCCTAGTCAAAAGAGTCAAGAAAGCAAAACATCACACATGGAAACAGAAGTAAAGAGACCTAGAACTTTAAACAAAGTAGAAGAGTAACTTAATGTTGCTACATATTAAAAAATATTCTACAGTATTGAATATTTGGAAGCAATTGCTTCAAAGGTCAATAAATCAGTTTCAGATATTTACACTTCAGGCTACAAGCTTTCCAGATTACGAGGCCGTTTACTGGGAAGAATTATCTATGGTTCCCATGTTTTGATTGTATTCGTTTTATGTTGCAGATTACATTAACTGTGATCACGAACAAAAATTTGCAGCAAGGGCTATACTTAACACATATTACTCAACCAAAATATTAGCTCCTCTTTTTCAGAAGGTTTTCCTTCAAAGACTAAATTTATGAAAAGCATATGGAAACGACAGGCAGATATGTTTTACCTAACAACTGGCTACCTTTACTAGAAGCAAAAAGAAGTTACATTGTTATATTTAAACATGTAAACATTAGCAAATAACAAAAATAAACTATACTTACTCCACAGTATTCAAGCATTTGAATGATTTCTTCTTCATAAACAGTTTGCGTAAAATATTGTTTCTCCAGCTCTCTCCAGTTCACTGCCTTGCTCAACACACCCTGAAATTAGAAACACAACTGTCTGGTACACAAGTAAAAGACAGAGACCATTCTAAAATAATGACATGCAGAGAAGATTGATTTGTTCCTGTCTGTGATTTGATTTTTCCAGTGCAGTTCTGCCCAAGTTTCCAGATAACCCTTAGAATTATTGGAATCAATGTATAAGCACACATTATAATATAGGACATGGAAATGCACCTCCCTTTAAAAAAGTTTTTTTTTTTAAATGCACATCTAGACTGGACTAAGCCAATGATGAGTGTGAAAGTGGGTCTATTCATTCACCTACCCCAGCAGACATAGTCAAAACAAGTACTGCTAACAGTAGTTGCAGCATTATCACCCCACTATTTAAGCCAGGCTTTGACCAGAAAAATTGCATTTTCATCGTTTCCTTCCTCACCTTCCCACATTCAGACCAGGACCACAATCACTGTGTCACAGACCAGCCTCTGATTTAGTACATGACCCACTGAAGTAGCCCAAAGCTACCTTCCCTATCACATGTTGTATATATGGAGCAGGAAGGGCAGGTTTTGCCACTAGTCATTAATAAAGGCCAAAGGGTGATGAAATGCCTAACTGAAAAGGCGAATGTAGCCAACCCAAACCTTTTACCGATTTACATTCTAGTATATTAATAAACATGTATCCGATGTATCCGATTACATTCTAGTATATTAATAAAAATATAGGTTAATTACCGTAGTAAAGACTGCAGAAGCTGTTGACCAGGAAAGACACGGAATCAATGGCAATGGTTTAGGCCAGTTTGTCACTGCCAGCGAAGCCATCTAGAATCAAATGCAGTTATTACATATTTTAATATTGAATTCACTGTATTTTTAAAGGAATTTTAAGAACTCTCACCTTTATTTGTTTACACAGTATTAAATAAGCAGTGCCAAAGCCACTGAGCACTGTGGTAGTTAGATATACTTCTACCTCTTTAAAATTTAGAAGAAAAATACAGTCTGGTCTTCAGTGATTTCCCTAACAATAAATAATATTTTGTGGATAGGATAAATTTCACAGCTGAATGGCTTTATAACTACAAGAACTCTGAACGGAATATTTGTTCTGACCCTTTAGTTATTTCGAACCATGAAAAACTTCCATATAGCCTTTTCATCAGGCTCTTGCAAGCTTATTTCAAGGCAAAATGAAGGCAATCTACAAGAAGGACTATTTACAATTCTACACTTTTGAATTTGTATACCGGAAACAAAATGTGGAAGAGAAGTAATTTAGCATATTAAGTGGACTGTTTTTCTGTCCTTTAAAATCTAAATTATTGCTTTTACATCATTTCTCAAGACACATTTTGGCAAATATTCTGTTTATACCAGAAATATCAGAGTAAAAAAGCTCAACATACAGAAATGACAAGCAAATACTTCCCAATACAGCATGTTCTTGCCAAATTTTATTTTATTGCCCTAAACTGAACAACACTGTAAAATCCCTAGTACAAAATACCCCATGTCTGTCCGAGACATTCTAATAGACTTACACTGAACTATAATTCTATTCTCATTATTTTTCATTAATAAAAAGTGACAAAAGCACCACATATCTATGTTCTAATAGTCAGAAAGGCAGACTTCTTTGTTCTTAGTTCCATCTCTCTCCATCCTTTGAAATGAATTAATGCTACCTCCTTTCTGTTATGAAACACATTCTAAAGATGATCAACATCAAATATGATTTATTTCCATAGTTGTAAATTTAAGTCAGGACTAGCCGAAAATGCATCTTTCTGGACTAACAAAAAATATTCCAAAGGAATTTCCAAACTCACTTTCTCAGATCTTGCCTCTTTCTATACCCGTGCTGTATATGCCCATTGCTATTGACCATACAGCACTCTGTTATTTCCATGGCATTCACATAGTGTTAGAAGTGGCCTGCAGTTAGTGGTGCACGTACCAGTTCAAGAGTTACAATCCAACTTATAAATAAGACAGGGAAAACATGTTTAACACAAAAGTTGTCCCATCAGGGTGACATTTATGTGAACGTAAGCTGCTTTATATACTCATGACATTTATAGTCATAAAATTGTGCTTTGGAGGAAAACTATTTTTCTTTCAGTAGACACAACCATTACCAACATTATCTACTTAGCTCCTAACAAGAAACAAAGAAAGAAGGATCAGCAAAATGGAGGTATATTGTTTTAGGAGGCTTTTTATACATGTATCACAGATCAACGATCATCTGTGGAGACACAAGCGGTAATATTTTGACTGTGTATTAGGATTTCAAGCATCTTTCTAACAATACACTGCTGTTTTAGTTTGAATATGCACAGCCGCACACAAAATGTTATCCACCGCACTCCAGAAATCTTCTCTAATCAATACCAATGATCAGGAAAAAAGATGAATTGAGAACAGAACTGACACCAAAAAGCACCTCAATTATATGCCTACAGAGAGAATGCACTTCACTCAATGCATTCAAACACAAAAGTTTAAGCAAGAAGAATGGAGGAAAGGAGGGAGAACTAGCAATTGATCAGTACAGATCTTTCATAAAACATTTCTTCCCACTGGGGAAGAGAAAACATAATTATGTGAGAAGCTTATGTTGATATTAAGCCTATGAGGAGATGGCTGACAAAGAGCTCTATGAGTTGCCAGTACTTATTAAGAATTATACTAATTCTGCACTACAGAACATGAGAATTGCCAACAATTTTTCTCATGACTCCAAGTATTTATTTTAAAGCACTTCAGAGAGGATCACTATAAAACAAATTATTTGCGTATGTTAAATGATCAAATGAGAAGTTAAAAAATTACTGAACAGGAAATATAAAAGCTTACATGTCCTCCCATGGATATTCCAGTCATCCCTAGCGGTCCATATCCTTCTCTCTCTAGCCAGTGCAAAAGAGCTGCCGATTCTAGAACAAGAGCTCCTCCCATCACAAACAGGTCCGAGACATTTTTTAAACATGACCGTCTTTTCTCCCCAGAAAAGGAAAATACAGGATTTATTTTCTAACATTAGATTTTAACAGTTCTCATCATTCTATACATACTTTTATACAAAGCCTGATCATACCGCCAGAGAATTTTGGAGCTTAACTCCTGTTGGTTCAACAGGAGAAGAAGCAAGTCCAGATTCTCTGGCACTTTTTCATAATGCAGATCTAAATGAGGACTAGGAAGACCCCTGCTAAGCTTCTAATGTAATATCACTGACTACCTGGTCTTCTAGAAACAGGTATTACCTACATTTGAATCTCATTAGTAGTAATCTGTGCTGTAAAGTTATAATGTCTCTTTCAGAAATAGAATCAGTGATACAATCCTACACATACTTGCAGAAAACAGTCTTTTTTTCTTATTTACCTGTTTCATATCATTGAAAAATTGCACACAACATTTGAAGAGCAATCAGTATGTCAGCTTTGGAAGAACTCATCAGTGTCACTGTAAGACTGAAATTGTAAAGTGGGAAGTGTCACGGTACTGAGAAATTCATGTAGTATACTCTAAAGCATTAAAACAGAGGAAACAAAAAAGGAGAAAGCTATTCAGCTGAACCATCAGAGGAACTCTCAAAAAGTGAAAAAATTTGTATTTTACAGAGCAATTAACACACCTCTAATTTGGGAACGGGGACTGTGTATTTTCAGTATCATACAGGTTATAAAAGGCTACCGGCCTCTTTGGCCAGCATACGACCTTATTTAAGATACTCTGAAGCAAAAGGACAAAGCTTACTGTGCTAGTCACAGGAGAAATGAATTGAGCTGCTCCAGACCAGCATTTATAAGCTAATGTAATTCTTTCCTACAATTTTATTATGAGAGTCCTCAGCCCTCCATAGCTGCTATATTTATTAAGCACTGTTACTACTGTCTTAACTAAAAACACTGCTGTAACCTTGTATCGAAAGTTGACAATTACTGCTTGGGATATTAGACTGAGCACTTGCCTTTCAGAGAATCCTTGTCTACATCATTCATATACTAAGCTGTCAAGCTAGACAACAGAAAAAGGAGTTAGAAATATCCTCACCAAATTATTTGTTTTTCTGCATCAGTTACTCAATAACAGGGAAAAAATCCTGACCTATTCCAGCATACACCCTCTCCTGTCACTTTCCTATAACCTTATAGTTCTGAACAAAATAATAAAAACATATCTATAAATGGTCTTCCTATTAAAGAGATTTTACAACAATCATCTTAGCTGGCAATTTTGTGGTTTTGTGTTTTTTTTTTTTGTAAAAAACTTTTTTAAATGGTTCTTATGTCAAAATAAATAAAATTCTGCATCTGCTTTGAAAATAAACTTAGAAACTATTTTTGGAATTAAAATGTTCTCAATACTGAATATTGCATAGTTTCCACTGACTAACAAATAAGCATCGTTTATTTATGTCTGACTGTGATCCTTTTGAAATATCTTCAAAAGGAAAAACTTAGCTACTATAACAGGAACGTATACTATCTGAACAAAGATAATTCATAGTTGACTGAAGTAATTGCAGCATTTGTACACACACAGTTGCCAATCAGGAAAATAAACTGGTACTTGCTTGCATTCATCTCATTCTTACAGTGCAAGTCCATCTTGCGCAAACTTTCCTGATCACTGTGATCTCTTAACACAAACAATAACAAAGTAGTTTAGCAAAGGGTTGACAATTTCACATTAACAGGATGTTTGAGATTTCATTTTTCTTAATAAGCTATCAGAGTATATGCTACTTTGAGCTTCCTGAGGGGGGAAAAAAAAAGTGGTATTTTGAAAAGATTGTATCCATGAATCCAGTAATACTTACAATTGATCCTTAGGTTTTCTACAGCCATGTAGAAGACTCAAGTTAAAGAAAGTAAAAATTGTCTATATAAAAATGAGCAATTAAAATAAAAAACAAAATTAATCATATACATAAATAGCACACAGATTAATTCAAATTTGGAACTTAAATTCCAAATGTTTAACTGGAGCTAAATCACATTAAATGTAGCTTGCCAATGTAATTTATAACATTAGATTTTACTTTTGTCAGGTGTATGGCTATGAGGAAAGTATAACCTGAGATTCTATTTAATAAAATGAGGTAACATTGTTACAGAAATTACTAATGAGTTGATGACAGGACAGAACTTTTTTTTTTTTTTTTAATCAAATCTTAAATGGCAAGAGTAAGTTTCTCAAAAGCACCTGAGGTACTAAAGTGTTGCATTTGTAAAGGGAAGGCAGGAGAAACAATGTTCTTTTCTATTGTTAATACATCCAGACATCACACAGTGCAATTCAGAATGAATGCATAGTCTTCACTCTGCCATGACTAAAGGAATCACATCAGTACCTTGATGATGGGTGTGAAAAGAGATTCATGTCTGAACTTTTACTCTGATGACTATGATAAGAAGCTGTAGAAGACATTTAAAAAAAAAATCAGAAGAGTATTACTTAGTGTAACAGTAGCATATTATACTGTGTTCCACATTGTATCTCATTGAACCATCATACTTTGCTCTTTGCTTCTATCTACTAAAACTCTACTGGAAATTGATCTATAAAGTAGATACTATACCAGTATGGTAAGTTTTCTACCCCCTGCAGAAAATATTTAGAACTGCACAAGTATCTTGCTTTCCACAAAAGGATATAATAAGGATTTTCAAGCAACAGGGAAGCCATACAGGCTTCTTTTATCATTGGACGTGCCATTAATGTGCGTCTCCTCCAGAAGTGCTAAAGATAAGATGTATAATCATATATTAAGATAAAATCTGAATATTTAATTTCTCAATAATAATCAGTTTTAAATTTTATATACTCACATGATCTCCAGTGCCTGCTAGATGAATGCATACAGGTCTGTGCTTGCTATTCCATCTTCTGGGTATTATGAACTGAAACCTATGAGAAACAAATACCTATTACAGAAAAGGAAGTATATCTATTTACAAGTTGCTTCACAAAAATTAATCTAAAAGAAAAAAAACACAAAACCCAACAAAACAACAGAATTAAGTATTTCTATAACACGCTCAGGCAAATTGTCATTGATATAGCAGTATCATTTTTCATAAACACATCCAGCAAAGAAAGGAATCCAAAATAAGACAGAATAAATGCCAAACAAGAAAAGGAGCCAAGCTGAAAGATCATGTTCCTAAAAGAGACCACTACCTCATCATCACAATTTAAATTTTGCAGAGTGGAGAAATGGAACTGCAGATGAAGAGCTGCCTGAACAAGTATGACTAGCTCTCCTATGCAGCATTGCTATTTTTCTCCTGAGGGCACAACAGCTGAAATTGAAGAATAAGATGAGCAATACATTTGAATTAAAAAAAAAAAAAAAAATCAACCAACCAAACATGAAACTATTCTATACACCCAACATTTAATGTCTTCTGCTGCTACTCAAAAGTTATTTACAGTCTAACTACCGGGGGGAAAAAATCACTTCAGAGCCACTAATGTTTTCCCCACAAGATGGAGCACTGTTACCTGCAACAGAATGGCATTAAGG
>VXAA01001570.1:778963-789605 GCA_013399115.1 Anseranas semipalmata | reverse complement strand
AAAAAAAAAAAAAGATACATACAATGCACAACGATCTTAAGGGAAAGTTGCAGAGCATTTCAGAACCATAACAATACTGCCCAACATAACTGTTAGCATAACGTAATGTCAAACTGTAAGACAGCACGCACAAGGAAGCAATCAGTATACTATATTTTCAGCTATGGTACTACTTAGCCCAATAACATGAAGAGTTTCTTTCTCTAACCTAACTAAATGGGAGGTGGAAGAGAGATGATATTTTGGCTACTGAACTTTTTCTGAACTACATTCCTTAGTGTCACATGTTTAAGTTTACATAAAAACACCTACCAGTACGATTGATAAAATTGATGATGCCAGTATCGACTTAAGCTGCCAAACTTGCATGTTCAGTTTTTAAGATAGTAAACTAAGCTTGGAAAAAAAATCCATCATCAAAATTTAGCTTAAAACTAAAAGCAAAAATTATGTTCCCTTTCCAAACTCACTCCTCAGCTCCAAAGCAGTGGTAGTGTCAAACCAGCAAAAATGCAATTGAGTATCTTCTATTACAGACCATCCAGCTTTCTAAATCGATGCTTTTTTTTTTTTTTGGCTTGCCAAGAAAATAGGGCACCAGCTTCTCTTGTTGCAATTAAACGAACTCCTTATTTCAGTACACAGACAATATTTTTGCATTGAATGTAAATGGAAGGCTGGAATGGTTCCTTCAAATACAATGTGAAATATTTCTTTACGTAAGCAGCTTCTCCTGCTACATATAAAACAAACAGCTATTGTCCTGGCTCTTGTAACCTTTATTTCCAGCATCTCGTTCATTTGGAAAACAAACATATTCCACAGTTTTGTGCATCACTTCTACACTCACAAACAAAAAAACAACCCTTCAGAATCACTAAAGCATTACCTGAAATGACTGTGGCTAACAGAGCCCAATAATCCTAAATTTTAACTTTTATTACCGTAGCTTAAGCTTTTCATAAAGCGTTACGTCATCCCCTTTCAGCTAAAATTAGATTTGTACTTTTCTACATTATCACTACTAATTATAGAAGCTCTCTTCCAGTCATAGTGTAATTATGTGCATATTTAGCTAACACCTCAATCTCTTGCAATGCTCACTTTTTTCCTGGCTTCAGAGTATAATCAATCAACCTTTACCAAACCTTGTTGTAGACTGCATATGTAATAATATCACCACTTTGGAATGAAGTCCCCTAGCAAGCTATGTGATCTACACGCAGATTAAACTATCACATGAATAAGATTTATTTTCAACTTTGAAGTCAAAATCTAGTTCAACATGTTAGCTAAAAAACAGTTTTATTTTGCAGATCATTGGTATAATGATAAATTGGCATAATGATAAATTGGCTTCACAGTAAAATTACATATATATTGTTTTTATTTCTCTCCACTGCTAGCTTCAGAAAGGAAATATCACTTGGTTTCTCCTACCTTGCTACAAGAGATTCAACTGGCAGGATACCTGGGACATAATGAGCCAAAGGGGAAATGAAGTGCCCCTCAAGGATTTTACAGTCTGTTTGCTCCTCAACCTACAGAGAGAATGGGATAGCAGTATACTTCACGTCAGTGTTTAACTTGCTCTGAAAGCCAAACATCAGCATGATCTCTTAAATAAGAATAATTTCTTATAGGATAAGAATGTAGTTTAAAAAAAAAAAAAAAACAAAGCTGAAATCTGTTTCAGATATACTGATACATATCTATCAACACAGTCAAACGTTTCAAATTTTTTTTTTCAATGACCTATTAAAGAAACCAAGTAATAAGCTTAAGCTATCCCACTTTAATAAGATGTATTTCAATAACATATACTGTTTTGAGCATTTTTGAACGTCAACCATTAAAATCTGAAATATCCCCCACCCCCAGCTATTGAATTACTCAGAAAAAATGAAACAATATCTGTACAACCACTACTTCAATCTTTCAGTTTACTTCAGTTCTCTGCTAGTAACCAATGGGACCACCCATCCCTTCCAAACAAGTTTTAGATATTTGCCGTTACCTGCTAATTCTACCTGCAATCGCTTAAAAATTAACTGTGAAATTAATTAATTTCACATTAACTGTGAAAGCATTTAGCTTGCCACAGAACTGACCACCAGCATGTTCATTTGACTTTAGAACTACTCTTTCTTTCTGACCCTTCATTCACACTTCCTAGATTGAAAAGTCTTCAATGCAAGGATTACTTCTACCTGCACACCTCTCTTGGAAGCACAGGGCCTCCTTTTTCCAACCAAGAGCATCTGAGAACTCACACTACATTCGTTTCTTTTGCCACTACAGCCTTAATCCCCTCCCAGAAAAATTCTAATATCCTTTTCATGATAGAGAGCAACTGGGAACAGCTGTGATGTTAATTAATGCCACCTGCTAGAGAATCAGTGATGAGCAAAAGGTAACAGAATACTGTCAGGGGTGCATTCATCACCCTATGTCTATGCAGTCCTAACTCAAGTCCCCAGGTGCCAATCCCAGCAGCAAAGCATGCTGCGATAACACCGGACATCCAGACAATGCAGATTCATATGACAGCAAAATTCAATGCTTCTACCCTATATAAGCAGCCTGGTAAAGACGAAGTTTATTTCACCTTTACACACCATTAGGCAAATAAAATTAGTTAAACTGCACCCTTTGCTTTTACATACCTTGTCAATAAAAACTGGGTAATCTTTCGAAACCAGCGTCTGGCATTTTTCCCTGTTTCCAATAATCTTTCTGAATTCAAATATTCTGTTGAACGGAAACAAGGAAATAAGATTCAACTTTTAATCTAAATATATATAAGTATATAAAAAAATCAGGAGCTGAGTAAGCCACAAAGAAAATAAAAGTTATGAAGTCAGCTTTGCACTTACAGATTAGTCAGGTACCATGGTGTAGGTCTGTAAGAATATTTTTGAGGTCAAAAAAATAAAATAAAATAAAAGGCTCGAGTATATTGCTAGAGCCTGCACAGCTTCTAAATAGTATTTTACATCTGATATTTAAAAACTAATGTCATTTTTCAGGGCTAAATTAAGACATAGGAACCTCCCACACTTAGGTATCCTTGCAGACAACCCAGGGAGATACAGACTGAGTGGATAAAAGATAGGCTAGA
Source organism: Anseranas semipalmata (assembly GCA_013399115.1). Taxonomy (NCBI): domain Eukaryota; kingdom Metazoa; phylum Chordata; class Aves; order Anseriformes; family Anseranatidae; genus Anseranas; species Anseranas semipalmata. The sequence goes on along the minus strand of VXAA01001570.1, from coordinate 786,484 downwards.
CTGCCAATGGCACAAGGTCCAACTGCCACAAGTCACCAGCCATACTCGGGGAAGTTCACGAACGACACAAACTGGAGGGTGAGGTTGATAGCTGGGGGAAGGCCTACCATTAAAAAGCCACCTGGATAAGCTGGAAGAACAAGTCAACAAACATCCTGAAGCTCAACAATATAATTGCAAAATCTTACACCTAGCCCCATGCAACCATACAAGCTGAGAACTGCACAGCTAGGTAGCAGCTCTGCAGGAAAGGGAATAGGGCTTCTGGTGGACAGCAAACTGAACCGGAGGTTGCAGCATGCCCTTGCAGCTATGCAGACCAACGGCACAACCTCTGCATTTAGCAGGAAGGCAGACAGCAGCACAAGGGAAGAGGTTGTCTGCACCTACTCAGCACTCATGAAATCACATCTGGAATACTAAGTCCAGTTTTGGGACCTCTGTCCTTAAGAGATGCTGACATACTGCAGAGACCAGCAGACAGCCACCAGGATAACTTGAACACGTGAGGTATAACAAGAGCCTGACAGAACCATGTATGCATTGCCTGGGGAACAGAAGGCTAATCTAGCTGCTTCCTTCTGCTACTTAAGTGGGCTGCAGAGTGTTGTAGAAGATGAATCAAGACTCTTCTCAGAGGCATAAAGTAAGAGGACAAGAGGCAAGGGTTGTGAGTTACAACTTAAGAAATTCCTATTGAAACATAGTGAAAGATTTTCACAGTGGCAGTGGTTAAGCACTGGAAAAGAGTGCTCCAGGAAACTGTGCAATCTCCGTCCCTCAAGGTGCTTTCAAAACTCAACAGGATGAGGTGCGAGCGACTTGAAATAACTATAAAGTTAGCTTTGTTTTGTATAGGGGCTGGGACTAGATGCCCTCAAGCTGCACTACGGAACCTTAAATACTCTATGCTAAGAACAACTTGTTTGTTCTTATGGTTGTAAACACAGAGAGATGTTACCAGCAGATTTGGATGGACAGTACAGAAGAACAGTATAACAGGAGTGACCTGTTCACCTTCTTAACACCAAAGAAAGCCACTATACAAAGCAAAGGAAAGAAAAGCCAATTTGCCACCACCATAAGAATAGCCCTACTGTATATCCTTTGTTTTTCTTATGCAGAACAGTACACTAACTATTTCTGAGAGCACAAGGGTAAAGGTATGAGACATGAGTATGGAGGGGGAGCTGAATGCAAAGATGTTTTGCTTGACACTATTCAAAAAAAATAGTGCTTGTACTATTTCCTCTGTAGTTAGGAGGATACTGAAGGCTAAATGATGCGTGTGTTGAGGAATTTCAACTCTTGCTAATGAATTGAGGATAAAGCATTAGAATATCAACAGTCATCACACCACGGGTGCGCTCAGCAAACCTTCAGATTACATCTTGGCAAGACAGTCAGTAATATCTGCCAAGCTCAGTTAATGCTTGAAGTATAAAAAATAATTTATTCTAATGGATTTTCATAGTGATCAATAAAACAAACAAACACTAACACTGTTTCCAGCATGATCTGCATACAGGGGTGGTACTCCATCCTCCCACTAGCTAGCATGAGGAGTCAGAAGGAGGTAGTGTTCTTCCCTCTTCATCTGGGTGAAGCCAAGCTGCCTGGGGAACAGCTCATCTCTCCATCCAGGGAGAACACACAAAAAAATTCTTCTTCTTTTCAGATCAGCAGGCCAGCAAGCCTGTCCCATGTATCCCCCACAGCTTTTGATTTCACGTATTCCCCCCGCCGCCCCGTCATGAAAAAAGAAGAGCTGTAGCTGATAGCATTATTACTAGCAGCGATGCTTCTTTAATGCTGTCTGGCAGTAGTGTGATTACCCTTATAGACCCCTTATAGTTAACCACAGAACTTGTCAGACATACCCCAATATAGTAAGTGGGGATGGTGGCAGAGTGAAACTTAATCAAGTCCCCCAATCTAAAAGTTTTCAAGCAAGGGTTTCGATAAACATCCCCTTTCAGATACACACGTGTAACAAACAATGCAGAAATGCTGCAAAGACACATTTTTGCTTAGCCTAACAGAAATAAATTAATGTTTTAAAAATCCAACATTTTCATTTTCCAGGAAACTGCTACTTGAGATCAACTGAGGAAAGAGATTTAAAAACAAAAAACAAACACCCCCCATAACTCCACCACTGCCCACAGTGAACAAAATTTTCTTTATTTTTTGTTTGAAGTTTTCTTTATTAATTTTCAAATACAGAAGAATTAGCTTATTAAATGGGAATTTACTACTTCCTATTTAAATACTACATGATGCAGAACATATTCAGTCACTTAATATTTGAACTTTTAAGACGTGCACGTTTAACTTCCAGGTGTTACTCTTAACAAGAATTTGAAAGATCTGCAAATGTTTAAAAATTAAGTGGTAATTCTACTTCTTCCTTTTTTTAAGGACATCTAAGAAGAGAAAGTTTACCACTTTGGACCACGAGAGAAATTTCTGAGTACATCTTATGCTTCTAAAATTCATCATTATTAAGCAATTACAGAAAGCTAGCAAGATCCTCTTTATGTTAAACAGAACAATTCCTCTGCAAAGATCCAGCAAGTTTTGTTCTTAGACAACACATTTCAGAGATGCTACTTGTTTTATATGTTGTTGTTGCTTACTATGTTGATTTACATACATAAGTGAAAAATGTAATTGGACACATACACATTCTCTCAAAAATATCCCCTTTAAATAGACAACCATTTAGCAAATCCCTTTAAGGCCTCTAAACCCAGTTCCTCCCTCAGTATGAAAATACATGATTTCCTGAAAAAACAAGCTTCAACTTAATTAAAAAAAAAATACAGAACAGTACCAACAATTGTTAGTATTTCAGTGCTAGTTTTTTTCCTGTTAATATAAAGTACTGCTCATGCTATTATTTTTTTAAACAAATCACCTTTTCAGATCCTCTGGCTTTCCCCATCCTCTGATGAAGAGTTTAGTGAGGAGAAGCTTTCTGTACAAGACATCTAATTTACTTACACCCATGAGCAGCAAACTGACATCTAGAAAAAAGAACAGGTAAAAAGAAGGTAGTTAAAGGGGTTAACGTGAGTGGCAAGTTCATTGCTTGTGACTAAGTTGGTTCTTATTCTGGTACCTGTTACAAGGAAAAGCCATACCATTTTATTCCAAGCAAGTTAACCTTGGCATTCAGGTCAATTCTTTTCATTTTAGACAAAGTGTAAAGACAGTCAATACAAATTCTACCTTTTTTTTAAAAAAAAAAAAAAAAAAAAGAAAAAAGAAAAAAAGAAAAATGAAACAAAGGAGTAGGAATTTGACATGCCTGATATAACCAGAAAGTTATTACATAATTGATGACAAGATTACTAAAGAGGCATATGAGGTCACAGAACTACATCTTCACAACCTGTCCTAATTGTATTTTACTTGGACCGATAAGAACAGCACTGATCTCTGTCCTGTCAATATGGCTATATAGATGGCAAAAACTTTTCACTGATGCATAGAAAGCTTATTTTTGTAAACTTGCCTTCATTGGTATCTTAAGCATATATCCTAACTCTTACTTTATCCCTTCCTTTCCAGTTTTCCCCAACTCACTTCTCATGGTTTTGAAAACAAAGCTCCCACTCCCTTCAGAGAAAAAAAGAATCACAGCATCAAAATCTTTACACCAGTATCATTACTGTCTCAGCAAATACACTAGCCCAAATACAGCTAAAGCCAACAAGATTTTAGGCAAACTCAGGCTTATTTTCAAAGCAATACTTACTGAAGTGAACGGGGAGCCACTACTGTGCTCTTCCAATAAGGAAGGAGGAAAAAAAAAAAAACACCACAACAATTCAAATCTGGTTTCTTGATCAACAGGATACAGGTTACTCAATGAAAATAAGGTCCACAATCTGTCCTACACCTAAGAGAACAAAAGATATAATAAGCAAATACTTGGTTATTAAGTTATCTTCAACTATTTTCTATTTTTTCCCAGATGCCTCTATAATAAAAGGCATAAGTAACTTCATAACATTCCAAAATAGTGTAATTCAATTCATGTTTTCTTCATGTTAATTCATTCTACCATACTTTAATATGGTTATTCTTAAAATTAACTGACCACAACATAACAAGTTAAAATTGTTGTTTAGATTAATACCTTCCTTTGCACTTCTAAAAAAAAAAAAACCTAAATAATACATAAGATACCAAAAGAAGCTGTAATGTTTAACATAAGTTACTACCAAAATAGAAATTATAGACAACTTAAGGTACTTGAGTGCTAGAACAAGCATCCTAGAGAACCACATTCAGTCATTACAGGACAGAAACAGATACCCGAAATCATCAGAAAGTCAGAGGGGACCTTCTATTTTAATACTGTAAAAAGTGTTAGTTCTTAGTCCACCAGTCAGTCTCAAATAGCTGTCTGTGCAATCTTATTACGCTGATCCATACCTGCTTGGTCCAGTACAATAACTTACTTTGGTACTGAAATATGCATGCAATGAAATATCCAAACAATATTATGTTATGCAACATAAGCTATGACCAACATAAATACAACAAAACAAGTGCTGGTAGCTGTCATATGTATCAATCCAGAGTGACATAGGCTTTTGGTATCAAAATGGACAGGAGGAGAAAGACAGGGAAGAAACTTTTGCCATGGGCTGACTACCAAAACCAAGCCTTTTACAAAGGGATATATGTGTGTAGATATGTGTTTTATTCTTAACCCAAAGAAACCACTGAAAATTGCCTCTTAAAGTTCTAGCTACCTTTCAGTTGTAACCAAGTAATAAAGACCTCATCTAATCTTCTTATGAACACTCCTTTTTACTTACTAAACATTTTCTGGTATCAGAAAACAAAACGAAAACCACTGATACCCCCACAACACTGTGTAGTCTATCTGAAAAACTTTCCACCCAGAGTCCTCAACTGAAGCTTTCCTGGGAAAAGCTGCCCACTGTCCCCCCAATGCCGAAGACCACTGTGTTGCTTCTGCGAGAACCTACTGAAGCACACCAAAACTACTACCAGAAGTAATGTGGAAAATGGAACGCAAGACAGTGCACTTTCAACGTGGCCAGCAATAAACTGCAATGATTCATTTCCTACTTCACTGTGAAGGCGTGTACCTTGTAACCAACCTGAGGCTGGGATGGTTACACACATTCAAAAGAAAGCTGCCTCAGCAGAGAAAAGACCCAAGCACCAAAGCACAGCTGGGTAAACCGAAGAAAACAGCATTTTTATTAGTCAGTCTGACAGCTCTGGGCCAGTGGCAACTATTCACTCCTAAACTTTCTGCAGTTACTGCTAGATGTAGCGGCAACACTCAACTCTTCAAAACACCACCATACTAATACAAAAAAACTGCAGTTCCACTTAGTAGTCCAACACTCAGAACAGCAAATACTGGGGGGGTCAATACCCTCACCTTGATGGAAAGTAAGCTGACAACCTCCTCGCACAGTACAGGCGAGGGAACAGCCAAAAGCTGTCCTGGAGAAGGGCTGGCAGAAAGTGTAACAAAGATCACCGTGTGCGCTCTTCCATCCCTCCTGGCAAACAGGCCTCTCCTTACCTTAATACAATCCTTTTCCTTGCCAACTCTGGAGACATCCACTGACCTCCCATGTGCTGCTGGGGTGTCAGACAGAAAATATTTGCCAGCCTCTGCAAGGCCCCTCTGCTGTTTGGAGCAGGGAGACAGCCTGGTGTTTTCCTGGTGCTAGAAGAGAGCAGGGGGTGGGAGAGGGACAGCAGCACACAGAGGACTATCTACGGGCTGGAAAGGACAGTTCGGAGTGAATACGTGCAAGACAGCCTATGATATGAAGAAATGCATTAATACTAGATTTTCCATTGTATCAGTGTACCGGTAATTGTGAAAAGAAGCTTTAATGAATGCTTTGAAGCCTAACAAAGCAGCTTTGCAGATTTTTATTTTTTTAAATTCTCCCCCAAAATAAAAGCCAAATAAGAGAGGAAAACGTGAAGATGTGGATTTTGCCATGAGTTCAGAGGCTGGAATGCTGAGCTCTCTATGTCACACCAAAGGAATGCCAAAACAAGTTTCTAGACAAATACATTATATTTAAAGGCAACATTGACTGTTATGAAAGAGTTGTCTCATTCTTTATTCTACTTCATTGATTAAATGAAGAAGACACTTAAGTAATTCAGGATATTTCAATAACAACGTTTCAATATTAAACTACTACTGGAAGGAGTACAGAAAACACTAAAAGAATGATTCCAAGGGTGTAAAGTATGTTGTATGGAACTTCTCATAAATATTACTGAAACAAAATAGGATTTCCCCCCTCGTTTGTATATCTTGGTAACAACAAGCTAAGGCATGCTTCAGTCACTGCCCAGCAACGTCTACATGGAAAGAGAATTAATAGATACTGTCAGAAATGGCAAATGCAGTTGTTGGAGGCTGAAGATTTATTACTACAGAGTTTGCACTTGAGGAAAGAATCGCTTGTTTCCACATGTGACTGGGTTTCCACCACTCAGTATTACACAAGTCAAGATTCTTCTGTAAGACAGGAAATAGTGACCTGAGGAAGATGCTGCATAGTTATGTAGGCCAAGAAACAGCACCTGTGTTATGAGTATTAATGAGTACATTGCTTACACAGTAAGCTTTACTTAATTGTAAGTTGTGAATAGAAATTGTAACGGATACACAGGCATGTTAATAAGTGATCCGCTAAAAATCCCTTTCATTTTAAGACAGTATCCTCCAGAGAAGGTGGCAAGAAAACCTAGAGGTAAACTACAGACTAGGTTCATGCTCCTGGATGAGTGTTCCTTGCTTCCACAACCTCATACTTGCTATAGGTCTTTGGTGTGCACACTTATTTCATAGAAACAGGCACAAAAATTCACCCCAAATCCAACACATAAAAGGTCAGCTATTCCTTTTTATACAGCGCATGCAGCCTTAGCTATACAGAAATCCCTAGTGAAGAAGTACGTAAAGACTTCAGTAAGAGCCCAGACTGCTGCTTCCATAGATGAATATGAAACAGCTCCCATCAAGAAGTCATACTTGATGGGAGCACGGTATACTTATTTTAAAAGACTTACTGAGAGTCCTTAACTTTTCTCTGCCACATATTACTTTAAAAAATATATATACATATGTTCCAACTAAGCTCACGCTTTATTTTTTCATCCAATAGAAGAAAAACAGGTTTAAAAAAAAAAAATAAACATGCATTAGTTACAGCGACGAGCCACAAACGAGCCACGTAAAATCCTCACACGATGGGACACGGAGGAGCCAGAGGATAAACAAAGGGGCCCAAGCCCGGCGCAGTACATCGGCCGCCAAGCAGCTCCTCGCCACCGCCTACCTGGTGTCGCTCCGCTCGCCGTTTATTTTTATCAGCGGGAGCCCAACCCAAACGTTCACCGGTCCAAAGGGCAGGGCTCCGCAGGGGGCGGCCTGCCGGCCCCACGGGCTGCAGGTGCCCCGCAGCCTCGCCGGGGGCTCGCGGGAAGCCCCCC
>VXAA01001570.1:750682-778515 GCA_013399115.1 Anseranas semipalmata | reverse complement strand
CAGCGGCCGGGGCTCGGCATGGCGGCCGCGGTGGGCAGCCCGGAGGTGGCCGCAGAGGGGCGGGAGCCCCTGCTGAGAGCCGGAGAGGAGGAGGAGGAGCAGCAGGAGAGCAGGTACGGGCTCCTTCCTCCGCGTCCCCCTTTCCCGAGCCGGCGCGGCAGCTCCTGGCTCCCCGGGGGAAGGGGCCTGCGGCAGCAGAATAACTTACTGCTTATGGAGTTTGTAACTTCTGTTTTAACTGTACTGAAACACTTAACATCTTTGATATTTTTTATACACATTTTTTACATTCTGTAGTTATTTTCTCTTTGTAATAGTAGACTATAGTATAATAATAGTACACCATAGTCTAATCAATGGTTGTTAGGTTTTGTTTTGTTGCTTGCTTTTTTTGCTTTAAAGTCACAGTTCTGTGAGAAGACATCTGGGGTTTTATGGTTTACTACACAGTTATTAAAGCCTTTACATGGGATCTGTAACGCTCCAGAGTGTTTATGCAAAGGGATTGCGGGATTGAAGGTGTTTCTAGATAAAGATCTCTTTGTGTAACACTTTTGAGTGCAGTGGTACTTGATGGCCTTTCTATTTGTCTTTACATCTGTCAATCTCGTATTTTTCAGAGAAAAATGAGTTTACTTCTAAAATAATTTTGAGTTCTTTTCCGTGTAGAAGTCCTGTGAGAACTTGATAATGATTTCTTTCTCTCTTGCCCTCAATAAACAGGGATGTTGTGGAAACACAAGAGCATTATAAAAGCAGGTGGAGGTCCATCTGGATTATGTATCTTACTATGTTTCTCAGTAGTGTAGGTGAGTAAACACGGATGGATTTCAATGTTATTTGCTTAATGAATACATTTTGAAAATGGTAGGGTTTTCTAGATTTCGACTACTTAGCTTCTATAATGCTACTGTTCTTTTATACCCATAAGAAGGTGCATTTTTGTGATTGTTTTCAAAAGAAGATAATTCTAGCAAATCAAACAAAGTTAAATCTAGTAAAATAAATAATACTGTGTTTTGAGAATGAATGACATTACCTAAATTTTTGTTTTATTGGCTTTGTAACAGGTTGGGGTAGAAGGTAGTGGCAGAGTAAGGTTATGACTCAGAACCAACCAAAACAAAGGTCATGCTTTATCACCCAAAGTACAGCTTTTAGGGAATGAAAATAGAAGTAATGCTTAGCTCTTCAGCAGTAAGAACTCTGTAGGAATGCATGTTACCTATTTCAAATTATGTGTCAGAGCTTGTTTTCTCTTAAGGTATTTTGCATTTCCACTGCAGAACAAATTACTATTTCAGTCCTAAATAGCTGCCCCTTGAAGTGAGATTTCTGTTGATTTTTGCCTTCTGGTGATTTTCTGTGGGCCTAGAAATGATTGTGAGGATCATAGAATATTTCAGTGGTTTTTGTTGTTGTTTCATTTGATATATTAAAAATTATTTAATTCAAATATATCTGTGTATCAAGAAATTCTTTTTACTCTGAGGACCTTGTTGTCTTTCCATTGCAGTTTGCTTGGTGCATCAGTATTCTTTTCATAAAAGTTTTTTGCTTAGTATGCATGCACCTTTAAAACATCCTTTTTAAAAATAGTGCGTCCTGTCAGGAAGAATTACTGCTCCTCACACAAGCATGTAATACGTAGTTTTTTGAGGTGGCAGACTGATGCCTAGCTTTAGACTATAACACACTTAGGAGCGGAAGAACAAACCTGAAACCTTACTGAACCTTGTTTCAGTAAACTGAATTACCAGTAGACGTGGCAAACAAAGTAACTTCAGTTATGTTTTACTATATTGCAGGTTTCTCAATTGTAATTATGTCTGTATGGCCATATCTCCAAAAGGTTTGTAAATACTAATGTTTTTTTGAATTAATAAGAGGACAAAACTCCTGCTCAGAAATTATATAGTATAAAACTTGGTGTATTATTTAGGAAGAGGAACAGTAAGGGGAAATGTGTGGTTATACTGAGACTTTTATTTTGCCATCTGCTTAGATAGCTGTTACTGTTATGTAAAATCTGTCAGTTCACTGAATTGATAAAGGTACATCCTAATCCAGAATTTGGTTTTCCAACATTATTTCACCGTTTTATTGAACAATGAATCAGTGGAAATCTCTATCTGAATGTGTTTGTAGTGTTAAAACATAATACATAAGGCTTGTTTGCCTTTTGAAAAAAAGGAAGCTGAAGCTAGAAGTTGCTCTGTAGGTGTCGGACTGTTGTACATAGGCCTTCTTGATATTCATCATTGGGAATTGCTTGTGTTCCTGGAGAGTGGTTTTATTTTTTCTTTGTTGCGTTCTTGTCAAAAGTGACATGAAAAGTCTCTAAAACTGTATTTTATTGTATCCTAGGATTTTCCTGCTCCTGAAATTGTAGAATTTGTAGACAATTAGCCAAGGCTTATTGCCTCAGACAAAATACTATGTGAAAGCTACTGCTTCTGAGACCCAGAGTAGTGTATTTATATAACGCTGCACAGTGCCACGCAGACACGCTAACTTGTTCAGCGATAGCTTATGTTTGACACTGCCATATACCCTCAGAATTACAATTCAGAGTCTTAGGTATTTCAGGCACTGATTCAAAATTGCTTTTGCTGATATTATAAAAATCTGTAATACTTTACCCATACAGTTGCTTCACTTGTATTTTGCAGATTGATCCGACAGCAGATGCGAGTTTCTTGGGCTGGATTATAGCTTCGTATAGCATTGGCCAAATGGTCGCCTCTCCCCTGTTCGGCTTATGGTCCAATTACAGGCCAAGGAGAGAACCTCTTGTTGTTTCAACGGCAATTTCAGTAGCTGCTAATTGTCTTTATGCCTACGTCCACGTACCTCATTCACACAACAAATACTACATGCTGACTGCACGTGCTCTTGTGGGATTTGGAGCAGGTAACCACAGCAAAATTGACATTTCTGAAAATTATTAAGTTCTGTCTTTTCATGCAAGATAGTTAAAGTGATATTTTAGTACCTGGTTTTTCATTATGTGAATAACTTGTTAATAAGCAAAGCAAAGAGTTTGCCAATACTAGTTTATTATAAAGTTGTATAATTGTGCAGTCGTGTATGAATATGGGAAGGAGTGCTGGGTTTTATTTTCTTGCAAAATAAGAAAAAAAATGTAACTGGAGGATTAAAGAGTATAATTTAGGGAACACTCTCTTGTTTTTCTTTCTTTTTAAGGAAATGTGGCTGTAGTTCGGTCCTATATTGCGGGTGCCACTTCTCTCACAGAGAGGACAAGCGCCATGGCCAATACCAGTGCCTGCCAAGCAGTAGGCTTCATATTAGGACCAGGTAGAGCATTTCTTACTTCTTCACTTCTCTGACGTGGGCTTTTCTCTAATACTCTTCAGGATGAAGTCGGGTGTCGGAAGTAGGAATTCTCAGCAACTGTATGTTGGATGGTTTCAAGGCACAGTTTGCCAATGGTATCAAATTCATGAATAAATGGGATCCACTCTTACATACTTGTGCATGTCAATATAAACAAAATGTTCTATTCCAAAGAAATTCTAATTGTCTGTAGTTACAAACTAGCTGTTCTGGGTTACTGGCTGTAGGAAAAACAACTTCCAAGATGCTCTGTTATTACCAGCACCTTACTCATGGAGAAGGGAGTTTAATGTTAGTCTACTCAGGCAAGCATTTCCACTGTAAATTCACCTTGCCTCACGTGTTGTAGAAAATAACATCCAAGAGATCTTTCTGATCTTATGAGCATCGCAAAATCTTCATATCAGCAAAAATTAAGATACGTAACAGGTATTACAGACACCTGAGGGAACGAATAGCTCAAGGGGTGTCTGTTGGGTCAGGAGTTAGGTGGCTCCTTAGATGCTCTTATCTGCTTCATGGGAGAAATGGGTTAGATTTTGCTGAAGAGAGACCAGCAGCCGCTACTCATTACTTGTCTCTTAAAGTTAGAGATAAAGATTATCAGTTAGTAGATCTGAAGTGCTCTGTGTATAGCAATACAATGAGGAGAATGTTTAGGGCAGAAAGTTTTTCTCTAGTTGGTTATTGGTGGTGCTGTTGATACAGTATTAAGGGTTCTACAAGCAACAATCTGCATGCTTTGTACGATTTGCGCAGAGTATAAGTTCTGCTAATTCCCTTTCCTAATTTGATAGGGATTCTGAGTCTGTTTCCTCAGGTAGTAAGCAAATGAGGTGATCTTGTAGTCTTTTGCTCTGCACCAATTTAAACTTCAATGAAATAAAAAGAAAAACAAACTACTTATCTCTCTAGCTTGCTTTCCGCAGGAGGGATAATCCAGTCCCAGGACCAACGTTTTCATACAGAGGGAAGAATAAAAAGAGTAAATCAACTGTCTGCACATGGTCAAGAAAATTAACCATTGGTACACTCAGAATTGAATTCCAGTTCTTTAAGTGTCATGCTGTTACATGTACAGTATATCTATATGTAACCAAGAAGTTTTCTGGTTAGTTGAGATCCCACTGGTATCCGTGAGTTTGTTTAGAACAGAATTCCCAAAACGTAAGAAATTTGACAGGTAAAATATTTTACGTGGCAATTAGAACAACTTTGATTATCTATTTTTATGTGTTTATTCTGTGTGTTGTAGTATTTTCTTAATGATTCTCAAGATTTTCTTAATGTGTTTGTTTTTAAGTTTTTCAGACATGTTTTACACTTATTGGAGAAGAAGGAGTAACATGGAAATCAATTCATCTTCAGCTGAACATGTATACAGCACCAGTTTTATTTGGAGCTCTTTTAGGAATTATTAATATTATTCTCATCTTTGCTGTATTCAGGTAATCAAGTCAAAAAATAGAGAAATATTCTACCTTGGTTTAGTGGGTGGCTGGTAAGGAATATTGGATTGCTTAGAAGGAGTAGTAAGCCTGAAATCTGGAATGCTAGAACTATAAACCTTTTTTTATTTCTTATTATTTCAGAGTTTCTGTAATACAGATCTTTTTCATTATGCTGGTAAATTAATCATAGCGAAGCTATGGCCAGAATATAAACTGATGAAAAAAGTTAGAGCTATTAGATTATTAGCTTAGCCTTGATTTTTATATTTTTAATGTTGATGGTTTCTCCCCGTGTTTTTTCTCTAAAGAGACATAAGGCTAGCTTGCTTACAGGGTTCTCATTGTCAGCGGCTTTCTTTTAGGAATCTTGAGAGGGAATTTTTATGCATTATTCCATTAGTGGCAGTGAGGGGATGGGACAGAGGCACACAGATATGTAATATTCTCCCAACAGAGTATTTCCTTTTTTAATATGGTGGTGGTCACGGCAGTCAAATGTAGATTACACTGGTGATGTTTAAAGGAGCTGGGAATAATTAGAATATAAGATGATGCCATTGAGAAATATAATTAGTAATAGATAAAATAAATATGTGTATTAATGTTAACAGTTCTAAATTTCTAGAGAGCATCGAGTGGATGACATGGGACGGCAGTGCAGTAGTATCAATTTTGAAGGAGAAGGTATCTATGTTTTATTTCAAGCTTACCAAATGACAATTTTTAAATATTCTCTTACAGCTAAACATTTTGTGTATGAAAATGTTATGGCCAGGTTAGAGGAACAAAGTCTCCATTGTCATGTGGGGGATGACACTGCTGTGTACTTTTGACCTTGCAAGAGGAACAGCAAGTCTTTTGGTTTCCATTGTAAAGATGTTTAGAGCAGGTTGCTTATTTTGCTGCTACTCAGGACTTGACAGCCCCAGCATTACAGTGGGACAGCAGATGGTGTAATCAAATTGGAAATAATTTTCTCTCATAGTCGGAGAAATTGGAGTTTCGACGATTCCAGTTTGGATTTGAAAAATATTTTACTTAAATTATCAAAACATAACTGCCTAACTGCCTAAGAAACTGCATGTTGAATACTTAACAGAGTAAGGAAACGATTAATGTTTGCAATTGGTGGTAGTGTATTTAAAAAAAAAAAAAAAAAAGCTTGCTTTGCAGATTTTTTTATTTTTATTTTATTTTTTTGCAGAAAGTTGTGTTCTGGATCAGGATACAGAAGGAAACGTTGACCATATTGCTGTGGTAGCAATCAATTTCCTTTTCTTTGTCATCTTGTTTGTGTTTGCTGTCTTTGAAACGTAAGTTTGTCTATTTTTGTTCAAAATACTTTGACATAAAATGTAGTTGGATAGTGTGTTCATGTACAGGCTTTTCTGTTGCACTTACTTTCTTAATCATACTCTTCATAAATAGAAGTGTTTGTAAGTCCAAAACCATATGCAATTTAATTGCTGTTTACTGATACACAGTAATGAATTAAAGCACAGTAATAACTAAAAAGATGTAGCACAGTGTGGTACATGGAACATTAACGTAGAAGCTTTTGAATGGATGCAAACACATATCCTCAACTTTTTAACTGTTAAAAAACAGTAGCCTAACTTGGGCTACCTCGTATCTTCAGAGAAAATTTTGTCTTCAGTTGAGTACTTTGTTCTATATTTCCTACTTTAATTTTGTGTAGTTTCTTAGTATGATTGTCATAAGCTGCAAAAGCTCCTGTGAAGCTCTTCTTTCAGTAATAATTAAAACAATCGTTTGATATAGTTAATGCATTTAAATTCTTAAATACACTATTTTACGTGACTTTTTGTATATAAAAAGGTGAGTTATTCACTCATATTTTCTGTGTGTAAGAAAATTAACATGTACCTCAGCTTGAAGTATACTTCATTTTTGGAATTTATGAAATACTTAAAGGATGTGGGATTTATTTTACACATTTTTTGAGCTCTAACCTAACTAACATTTATTTTAACAGCACATCTGTCTTAATTGCATTATTTTTTAGAAAATTGAGTTCCTAGTGACTGGTAGGTTGCTAACTCTCAAACAGCATTAAATATATATTATTTTTATACTCACAGGGCTTGATTTTTTTCTTCTCTTTCTGCCAAAGCATTATTTTTGCTTTGCTTCAACTCCATCATCTTTTCGTGAACTATCTGAAATATATTAATGATTCTTCAGAATATGGCTGTTGTAATGCAGTTGTGAATTTGGTCTAGCGGATTTATTTTTAATAAATGATGCATGACAGAATTAGCTGATAACCAGCCTGCATATATATATATTCCATATATATGGAAATGTCTGTACAGAAGGTGTTTTTTTTAAATAAATGTCATTTTGTTTTGTCTATTTAGCATAGCTACTCCATTGACGATGGATATGTATTCCTGGACCAGGGAAAAAGCTGTTTTTTATAATGGAATAATCCTTAGTGTGATTGGCGTCGAATCAGTTATTGTTTTCATGGTGGTTAAAACGCTATCTAAAAAGTAAGTTTTTGGAGTTCATTGGAATTTTGTTACTTACGTTAGATAAGTCTGAAAAGTTTTATAGCAAGTCCAAATCTGCATTATATAAATCTTTTTTACTTGTTAATAAATTTGGGTGTACTTTGACAATGAAGTACCTCTGATTTTGACGGAGGCACGATGCTGTAGTTGTTCTTTATTCTGGTAATGTAACCCCCTTCCTTGTCTGTCTCTTACCATGGAATCACAAGAAAAACAAGTCTTAAGTTACTGTGATTTTGCTATTCTTGTGGCAGGTATTTTGGTCAGACATCTTTTCTATGAACTAATGGGCTATGTCATTAACGCCTTTGCAAACTATACTTTAATTAAATGATATATTTAATTGTAATTTTATTATTTGATAGGACTGGTGAGCGTGCCATACTCCATGGAGGCTTACTGATCATCTTGATTGGATTCTTTATTTTACTGCCCTGGGGGAAAAAGCTACCAAATATCCAGTGGCAAGGTATAATGCAAGGCATGCTAAACTACAGTCATAATGTTTTATTGAAAGCTTTTTATTGTATTTTTTTTTTCTTAGTGTCACGTATTACTTGTTTTTACAGAAATAAAGAATAATTCCATTCCCCAGACAACTTCCAGTGAAATGTTAATGCCTTTCTGGAGTTTGCAAGCAATGCAGCTTCCATCCAACCACTCAGTAGAACCTGTAGGCTGCCCTGTCGCACAGTCCTGGTGCCTGAATACTCCCATGATCTATCTGGCCCAGTATATCAGCTCTGACGTACTAATAGGATTGGGCTATCCAGTTTGTAATGTTATGTCCTACACTTTATACTCAAAAATCCTAGGCCCAAAACCTCAGGTAAGCATGATGCCTATACAGTTTGTTTCGTTTGTTCTCCAAGATTTGCCACCCGCTTTATTAGAATGAGGGATTTAACTAAAATTCCTTTTGTCATTAGCGAAATAGTAGTACATTTCAACCAGGGCAGATGTTTCCAGGAATTCTAACATTCTTTTAAAGTCCAGGGTAAATCTGGAGAGGAATTAGAAAGCAAGGATTGTATTACAATTTATGGCATATCTTGCAGCATGAAAATTTCAGAACAACTAAGCCTAAAGCTTGTGGCTTTCGTGACTATTCTGGATGAGTCATTTTTGTAACAAGGAATTACATATTAAGAATTTCAGTACAGAAGTATGTTCCTCTTACTAAGTATACTAGATAAAGAATACAAATGCTATACCTCCAATTATTCATATTTTAGTGTTGAAACACAGCTAGCTGATACTACTGCTTAACAAAAAATGCTTCTTTCACACTTATCTTACTTTTTTGCATGTTACATTTTACTGTAAGAAACCAAATGCTTTGAGTCAGAATGCCTTTTTATTAGAAGACTACAGAGTATGTAGCTCAGTGGGGCCTTCAAATTAATGCTTAGAGAAGCTGAGCAGTACTCTTGGAAACTAAGTACTCAGTTTCTTAATAAAATTTCAGAAGGATAAATGATTGCTTAAACATTTCTAGAACGATTGGTGGGAATAATTTCTATTAGGGTGATCGGTGGGAATTCTTGGCTAGCCAAATAATTCCTGTATAACTAACATAAACTTTTGATCTTTTGTAGGGTGTCTACATGGGTTGGTTAACTGCCTCTGGAAGTGGAGCACGCATACTTGGACCTGTTTTTGTGAGCCAAATATACACTCACCTTGGACCACGTTGGGCATTTAGCTTAATCTGTGGAGTAGTTGTAGTCTCTCTCTTACTCTTGGAGATAGTATACAAGAGACTTATTGCCTTTTCTGTCAGATACGGAAGGATGCAAGAAGAGAATTGTTAAATATGTAAGAAACTGCAAAGTAAAAACAACCCAGAACTAATAGTTTATTACTACTTTTTAATGAGGAGTACCTAACAACTGACCTTGTTGGCTGTGTGATAAGAACTGCAGACCTGTAGTTACGCAATGACAGAACACATAGCTTAGTCATGTCCTAATACATGGTTACACCTGCTGCAATAGAGCTTTTGTATCCTGTTTTTCCAGCAGCAGAGGAAGGATATGAAGAAGTTGAATGAGTAGTACAAAGGCACATTGAAGTGTTTACGTGTACCTGTGTACTGAGTGCAGCTGTGAAGGTCACAGGTTAAGTGCATCCTTTTCAGAAAGAAGTAAAATGTATTGTCTTGATTCTGTGAATCGGGATTAATAACTTGTTTGTAACTACACGATTAGTTGAGCTGCATGCACTTTTTAGGAAGACATCACTACTCAAGTGAACCTTCTGATGCTCAGTTTGCTAGCTTGAAAGCACTGGTTCATACAAAATGCCTCACTTTGGAACCTTACATATCAATGCAAGGATTTCAAGTGAAGTGTGATAGAATTGTAGAGGAAGGTAGGTGCCTACTTTACAAAAGTAGTTGATGTGGGATTTGGGTACTTAAATTGGTTAAGAGCCATTGAAAGTCACAGCCTCAGTGACTGTTACTTGAACTACAGAAAATCATGTGCAATTGTTTTGTTTTATTGAATGCCTTTTTATAGCAAGAAGGATAACCTGCACAGAGCAAACTATGCACAGCTTTTCTTAACCTTACTATAAGAAGGAAATACTAAGCAGGATAGTTTACACTTTTGTTGTCATCTGTGGAAATGAGTGCACTGTGCTATCAGAGCAACCAGTGTTAATGCTAATTAAGTGAAAAGGAGGAAACTGATGGCTCCTTGCATGTTGACTATTAGCTGTAGACTTTTGATAATACAGTGTAAGAAAGAGGAATTTACATTTGAATCATTCAATGTTTTTATTTAAAAAATATTTTTTCTTCATAGTGGGGCCTAAGTTTATCTGTATGGGTTTGTTTTATCTGTTTAAGTACTACGGGGGGTAAAAAATGAAAACTATTAATAAAGTTGTAGCTGCTGTTTAATGTGTCTAATATTTGATCCTTACTGAATTTAAGTATTCCTATGTAATCAACTGTTAAAACACTAAGATTACTGAATTAAATTATTTTTTCAGTACTGACTGAAGTGAGTGCAGAATTTTTTTTCCTCAAGCTTTCTTACTGCAGAATCACAAAGTGTTATGATCCTTTGCATCATTTCACTTTCTAGTGTTGATGACTTTAGGCTTTCCTCAGCTATATATGTACATTCACTTGGCACATCAAAACTATATTATGCCTGAAGTAAAGATAATCAGTGTGATATTACAAATTTTTAACATGTGGTGCTGACCCACATCTCATCAGGGTTAACTTGGTACTTTAAAAGTCAGGGGTCTTACAATTAAAATATTACAAACGTTTCATATGAGAAAGCTCTATTTATGTGCATGTATACACATGTTTATCAAAGACTTGTTTGTAAGACTTGTTTGAGTTAAGTCATTTCACCATACTGTCATTCCATCCATGAGTGTTGATATAAGCAGGAATATCAGCACAGGTGAAGCAAAATGCTTTCAAACAGCTGCTCTTTATGCTGCTTCAGTTTGTTACATATTTATAATAGTGGTTCATAATGTGTAAGATAAAGGTAAAAGTATCTAGAGTTAGTAAATTTCTATGAAGTAACAAAGTGGATCAATTACTACAGCATGTGTAACTTGCTTTCCTATCAAATGTTATCTGTATGTATTTCAGTCAGCCGTAGCCCAGAGGTAAAACATTAAATATACAAACCACTGTGCAAATTTTCAATTCAGCAAGTTAGAAGAAAGCATGTGCAACACTTTTGCCCCAAGCTTCACACATCCTTAAAATCCCAACCTATGATGCTCTAAGATACCACATCAGCTTCTGGTATAGTTGAACTCACAGGAGAAAGCTCTCGGTAAACTTGAATATGAAACAAACAGATCTAGACAATTACCACTGCATTTATTTTTTTTTTGGTATAAAATGCTTGTGCAGGGAAATTAAAAGCTGCTGCTACAAAAATAAAAACAAAAAGTTATAAAACATGTACATATTTACATATATTACTTGTAAGACGTAAAAATACAAGTTATTTACAAGTACAAGCACTTCAACAGCACAGATGCATTTTCCTTGATCATTAGCACTGAGTAAGCAGTGGGGGAAGAAAAAATACAAGAGATTCAGATTATTTCCAAAAAGTTGAGGTCAGTTAGAACTAAGTTGCTCAAAATTTTGCTTGAGCAAGTTTATCCATCATTTTGAGGAAAAACGTGTTTTGTAAGATTATTTAGAAGCAATTTGCTAGACAAACAGAGCAACCCTTCCCTTCCTAATTTTTACCAGTTTTTGGAAGAATTTCTGGATAAGCTGAGTAAAATCAGTCACTTTAGTATCAGTGAGGGAGTTTATTAAGCTCTTGTGCCCCAAGACCTGCTTCGCATTTATCAGTGGGGACCAGCTGGATTGGTAAACATGACAAGAATAGCAGACAGACAGTGCAACTTCTCTTTGATGTATTCTGGCAACTTATCATTTTCTCCATACCTGCAAAGGTAAGTAAGAATACAAAATTTAGATGCTTGAAATAAATGGTTTTACTTCAGGACAGTATAATTATTTCCAAACTCATCTGTAAATAGGCTAACTACTAGATCAAGTAGATGTTAAGTGTATCTGGACACATTAATTGGAGCTTGATAGCTTAAGTCCTGATTGCCTCTCCTCCCTATATATATATAATATTAATAAATATATAATATAATATAAATATATATAATAAATATAATATTTATATATAAAATATATAATATTTATATAATATATATAAATATAAAATATATATATTTAACTGAAAAAGTATTTCAGATTAAGAACATATAAGCTAAAATTTGTTCAAAGCTGCAATAATATCCAAACGGACTATATATTACTGTCTTGAACTTTCCACAGAATACTGCCATTACCAAATGGCTATATTTGTAAGGGAAGTACCCAATGTCCAAAAGATGTCCAAAACTTCACCTGAGCACTTGAGTTCTACACATCAATGTTGAGATGCTATCTCCCTAGAACAGATTTGCCCTAAATTAGCAGTATTAGGAAAAAAAAGTATTAAAACCTTACTTCTCTTCACCTCCCTCTTTTAAATACTACACACGAACAGTGTATTCTAGAGACCAAGTAGTAGACCCATTCCCAGCTTTTTTAAAACTCATCCTTAGTTCAGTCAAAGCCGTAGGTATTTTTATTTATTAAGCTTACATAAGCTAATCAGCTGAAGAGATACTGAAAAGCTAAGTTTTAATAGTAACAAAAAAGAATAGCAGCTGTGAAGTTTACCTTATGTATAAGAGTCTTAAACTGACAGTAAACTGAACTATTTTTATAGCAGTAATGAGACTCACCTAGTTGTCTGGCCATCTGGAGATGTGTAAGTGATAGAAGAAACACCTGCTTGGGCTACCAGTTGGGATCCGTCATTGAACTGAACCCACACTGCTCCACTGGTCAGCTAACAAGACAAGTTGCAGTATGATTTGAGGACATAAAATACAAGACTACACACCAAGAATTATCCTATTAAATGAAGCTGAAACTTCGAGTTGCTGAACTGACTTTGGTATCCAGGCCACTCTTCCAAAGATTGTATGTATACTACTTGTAGTAAGTAATAGTCCCTTACAGTCTCAAGAATCAGGTTTTCAGATACTCACTTTTCATTGTCCTCTTCAATGAGAGTTAAAGAATTACCTTTAACTTAACCACTCTTAGAGAATTACTGAACATAAAAAAGAAGGACCATTTGTTAGAGTTCACACCTATATACATTTTAAAGTTTATATATAAAATTAAACTGTTCCTTTGTTGGGACAGGAAGCTTACTTTATTTGAATTGCAGAGAACCATTTTTTTTTTTAATCTAAATTTAGTACCACAGAATAGCAGAGAGGAAAAAGTTCTGTGTAAGAAAACAGCTTTTCTTGTTGTATTAGCAGATTCAATCACCTTGCACAGCACTGATACATTTTTGTTAAAAGCCACTTTGCCACAGCACCTTTACTTCCACATTAGTGAACAATTAAAATTCTAACAGCTGCAACTTTTTTCTAGAGGGAAATTTAAATGACATAAGGCACTCAAATAGGCAAAAGTAACCATAGGAAATTTGTAACAAATGGAACTGAAAAAATGAACTGTTACTTTGGTTTCTTCTATTTATGTAGTTCACCACAGCGTTATCTAACATGCTTATTTAGAAGGATCTTTCTACATAACAATTCTCAGATTTAAACTGTAGCAGAGCACAAGTTTAGGTATACCTCACAAATCAAGTTTAAAAAGTTAATGACTTCAAAATACATATGTCAAGTTTAATAGGGAAAAAGTGGACTTAATTCCTTCATCAGTATTCATTTCTCACCTGAGAAGCCCAACCAACATTTTTCACAAAGACAGATTTTAAAAGTTGGGCTGAATTTGGGCTGCATTCTGTCTGATGAACGGAGGAGCACGGAGTTTCAGCAGTGTTAGTCATAAATGTGGACTTTTCATATGACACCACCTAAAACCCAGAAATGCACAGTATTAGCAGCCTTAGTATTAAGGCCAACAGATTATATACTAACTATAGTGGTTAATTACCATCTTTTTTTCCTTAATCTTTTCCTATATACAGAAAGATTTAGCCTGTATGCTTCATTTAACAGCATTATGCTGTAGAAAGCCACAGGATTTCATATAACTTCCTCTATACTAAGGCTCAGTATTATGACAGTTTTTCCACTGAAACCCGGTACTCACAGAGGAAAGGCTTTCCCTAGGCAGACTTTCTACTTAAAACCCATTTCCCCTGTTTGATTGTCAGAAAACCCCACCCATCTTCAGGAAAATTGCTCAGCACAGGTTAGGTTATAAACTAGCCATCATTCAGATGACCACTTGGCCAATATTTTACAAAAATAAGATACTGCTATTACTTGAAGACTAGAATATTGAATGTTAAAAACAGTTCTATCATGGAGTCATACAGCACATATAGAGTCTGTTATAGGCTGAGACAAGAGTGATGAATTAAGAATAACAGAGGATCAAACACTGAAGGCCGTTAAGACAACAGTACTACTGTCTAGGAGAAACAGGTTTGCTTCTATGAAATTTCTACTGCTCAGATACCTCTTCCCATAGTCAAAACAGAGAGGAGGGGTTGTGCTTAGTGTTTAAGATTCAGGGCTCAAAGAAAAGGTGCAAGTCAGGGAATGTCTCTGAAATAGGAGAGCTTGGTCAGGAAAGAGATCAGGATTCAGATAGATTAGAGGAACCTAAAAAGAGGAAACAAGCTGTACCTCAGGACATGCAAGATCTAGTTTAAGTATTAAGAAACTAGGAGCTAGGCAGCTAGGCATTGTGTTATTTTACTTAGAAATACATACTTTCAGAAACCACTGTTTGCTTTCTCTTCTGAAGTCTTACAGAGACCTAAGTGTTTGCTATATGGCAAACAATGAATTTGAATGCTGAAACCAAGTTAGAAGTCTAGTGAAGCTTAACATTAACTCAGTGTAAAAATCAATACTAGTGCTGGAGCCCTAAGGAATTTTTGTTACTAGGTTCACTGCAGTCAAGTGAAAACTGGCAGAATCTGCACAAAGGATGTGCGCTAAACAATCAAAGAACAGATGCAGACTCACATCAATTCAAGAAAGTTAAGATCATTCAAAAGCAGTGTGCTAAGACTCCAATATAATTCAATCAGCTGCGAAAGCTTTATCAGGACTGTGATGCAGCACTTGAAGCTTGGTGGGTCTCAAACAAACTAGATCAAACTGCACACAAAGCCTTGTTGGCTATACATATGTATATACATATAAATATATTTACATTTACACTTGTCATATCCTTCATGACTGCCATTTGATATACAGGCCTGAGGGCACAGAGCCACCCTCCAGAACCAATTAAAGACAGTTCTGTATAACATGAGTATGCAATTTTCAAACTATGTTCCCAGGAGATATTGGTGACAAAGATTTGGAGGACATGAACTTTTCAGATGATCTTAATTCCAGATATCCCAAGTTAGTTGAAATCAAAACATTTCTAGTCAATATGCTCAAACAGTTAATAAAAGTGTAATCCATACAAAAATAATTCCATTAATCCAAATCAAACAGCAATATTTAATTTCCTGCTGGACAGCAGTCTCCACCGTATGTTCTTGTGTACTTACAGGAGTA
Organism: Anseranas semipalmata; assembly: GCA_013399115.1. Lineage (NCBI taxonomy): Eukaryota > Metazoa > Chordata > Aves > Anseriformes > Anseranatidae > Anseranas > Anseranas semipalmata. The sequence continues at coordinate 763,031 of VXAA01001570.1, read as the reverse complement.
CAGTTTGGAGTTTGAACTGGAGTAGAACTGGCAGCTATATTTCTATCCAGTGCCATAACTTCTTTTGAACAGTTTGTGTTGTCCAACAATGGAGGCACTAGAGCCTTTGGCGATTCAGTATTGCCAGGTTTTCTGGAAAAATAATGAGACAAATGTGAAAAGGTCTTTCCAAAAGGGACTAAAGTAGTAAGTGAGGAGACCTAGCTTTTCATTCAGTTAACCACAGACTGTACAAAGCACTTGTGACATTAGTCTTCTGCAGACTTGTTTTTACACATGCTGTTTGTTAGCCTGGTTTAGTCTAAACCCACGAGTTTATTTTGTCTTAGTGTCAAAAGAGAGTATGCAGATCCAAAACATTTTCCTACATGCTATGAAGTTAATGATCATCTTGCTAATGACTATGAGCTTCTGTTAAACCACCCTGGCTTCTGCTAACATTAGTTGCAGAAGGCTGCTTAGTAGGAATACTCAAATGCATAAATATGTACTAACGAAAATACTACCTTCCAACAATTATTGGAAAAAACGGAACACTTTCACTCCTTTTTTCTTCTTCCAAAACAGCAGATTCCAGTGCAAGGCATATGCGATGTCCCTGGAATTAGAAAGAGCTCAAGTTTTTAACTGAGAACAGTTTAACTGCCTACACACAGAAATGCTGTCTTCCAGTGGTACTGAATATTGATAATAGCTGTATTCATGTAACATGGAGACAACCAAAAAAAAGCTATACTACCACAAGACTCTCTGGTAACTTCAGCAAATCTGGAATTATGCTCATAATAATCGCACCTCCTCATCATTTAGCAGGACTAGACAGGGGAAAAACAGACCCCTGAATTATGTGCCAGAAAATAACAGAACAGAAGGAAGGCTGAATTGGAAATTTATACTACATTTTTACCGTTTCCCAAGTTCAAAGCCATAACTACTCGTGACTGCTAATTGGGTGACGTGAAACACAAGAAGGCATAGCAGGCAGGCCAGTTAAACACCTGGCAGTTTTGTTGCCTTTTTAAGAATTGCGTAAACCAGCTTTGCCTCTTCTGTTTAATCCTTCCACTAGGCAAGCAAACCCACTTTACACTCTAGTAAGAATTTCTTCTAACAGTCTTCATTGTGAGGCACTGTTACTGTCATCCCTACGCTGATATTTGCTCTTTAAAAAAAAAAAAACCACCACCAAAAGCACTTCACCATCCCTCTTGTCACTATAATGAAAAAGATGAAAAGCAACATTTGAAGCACATTTGTGAAAGAATAGGAATTTTCAGAAGGTTGCTCTGCATTTGAAAGGGCTACATAAAACCATTTACCTCATTTGCATGATCCATATATACTTGTATTTCCTTCTTCAAACCTGTTTCACTTTCTCCTTTCAAAGTGAAGGATTTCCCTGATTTTTCAATCACACGAGTTATACCAGCTGTCTTGTGTATCTTTGCCCCTGTAAAAAGCATTTTCTAGTCTGATTTGTATTTGCATTGCCAAAAGTCAGTTAAGTAGGATCTATTATTAGTATTTGAATATGGTTTTAAATAAGATGCACATTCTTTCTGAATTACAGAACTGTTACTAATTTTTTTTTAAATCAAATTCTACTGGGGTATGTCTATCTATGTGGCAAATCAAACTAGTTCACAGTAGGCTACAATGAGAAAACAACAGTCAGTGCAGTCTGGTTTATCAAGGGTACAGCTGGAGAAGACATCCAGTCACTTTCTCAAGTTAACAATGGAAAATAATAGAAAACTTAGTGAAAGGTATGATCCTACTCCAAGTAGGTTAACTATCAAAGGTAGATTCAAAGAATTGAAATGAGCTCATGAAAGAAAATAAGGTGTAGGTTAATAATACTTTTGCAATGTACTCCCTGAAGACGACAATACCAGAAAGGAACTAATGAATAAACTGATCTGTGAGTGCTAGAATAAAGGCTGAGTGGCAAAAGTCATGTTTCTAGTATTTTCTTCAACCTGAAGGGTTGTTTGGCAGTATTTCAGTGCAGCTTTAATAACATCAACACTTGCATAATTGCAAAAATGAATACATACCATCATAAAAACAAACTTCAACATCTGCAGTGGGTGAATTTTCCATTAACATACACTTGGCATATCTTGTGTAGAATGTAACTTTGGGGGTTTTTGTTCTCACCAACTGCACAAACTTGGCTGCATACTGGTATTTTTTCCAGTACTTTTCTAAAAAAAAAATATTGTAAAACATTTATCAGTCATCGGATTAAACACTACACCAGCTTGGAGAAAAATAATTTGAAATATGTATTTTATAGCTGAAGGATGTAAGTAACATTTAAGTACTTCACAGTAATACGCTTAAAGAAATTGAGTTCACTTTCCACTAACTTTTTTTTTTTAAAAGAAAAAAGTGTACATCTTCAGTAGCTGTTTCTTCAATTAACATAGCTCAGAACCTCAACAACAGAGGAAAGCACTGCATGCATCATTTAAGTAGATACCATGGTCCAGCTGACTTCCTGGCTTTAAGTAAAACCTGTCTTTGATCTCTAGTAAGTAGAGCAGTCTGCTTGTATTTTAAGAATTTGTAGTTAGCTTATGTTTGTTCTTCAGTTGTCTATATTAAATACAATGCTTTTCAAATGCCTGTCAATGCTTTCAAATATTTATTTTCCCATTCTCACCCCATGTTGTATTATGAAGTGCAAATTAAAGTTGCTCTTTTTAAAAGATTTGATTGAGACAGTTTCCAATGTGAATGATGAGAAGAATATGAAAGCCTCAGTTTTAGTACACTACACTGTAAAGAGAGCAAGTGACTCCTTATAATTTCCATACAAAATGGCTTAAAACCTGTGGGTTCACATTCTCATCAAGTTCCAGAAAAGTTTCCAGTTAAACTGTAGTTTTAATCCTATTCTGAAAGGAGTTTTATCCTCCTGATTATCTGAGGAGTAGTTGGTAAAAGCTAGTAAGTCTCAAACAAGATTTATTTAAGCATCAGATTAAGCATCATAGGTTTAAAATAAATGTTGTTACCTGGCAAGTTGTCAAAATTATACATACAGATGTCTTCAGGAGGAGCAGGAGGTCTGTCATCAAGAAGGAAGCCTCTTCCTTCATTTGGATGATAAACTGCAATCTACAAAAAAAGGGAAAAAATGTGTTTACAGTCGCAACTCACGTGGAAATAAGTCAGTTTAATTACCATAATTTACCATGAACTGCTCTATTCCTCTAAGTGATTATTTAACAGCAGGAGTTATCAGCAATACTTCACTGTTCCATAAGTCAAGTCCAATCTTGCTCTGAAATAATTGCTTGCTACCTGTATCTGTATTGCTGTACCATGGCAGGGGTGAGGGTGCAGGGAAGGAGTGGGAGTTTATGGCTTCGCATACAAACATTGCATTTCTAAACAAATAATTACTTAAATTAAAATAAACATTTGCAGAACAGAATACTGTAAGCACTTAGTATGAGTATAAAGAAACTGACAAATCTCACCACATTTCCATCACAAGATATTCTGAGAACTTCTTTCACAAGTTCTTGTGAATGGTGTTCTTTTAGAAACTCCATACACACTTCCCCAGTATCTAGAATGCTCACCTAAAACATATTAAAAAATACAAGTTAGACCAAAAAACCTTACTTTCTGGCAGGTTGAGTTTGCACTTTTTCCACAAATGTTTTATAAACACGTCTTTCTTCTAGAAATATAAGAAATAGAGTATTTCTAGAATATACTGCAAACTGATAAATGCTTCTTACAGCAACTTTTACTGTTAGTGGTATTAAAACAGTGTGCTTCTTCATGACTCAAGCTTATAAGCCTGGTGAGGGAGGGTGTGGCTTCCTAACTGACTAATCAAATTAAGACAGGTCAGCTCTATTATGTCCTTTAAAAAAAAAAAAAAAGAAAAGAAAAAAGAAACAGAGGAGGGAGAACAGATGAGCAAGACTATAAGAAATTGAACAGAAGGAAGCAGGGACAACCCAAGCAGAAAATTCACATGATCAGTAAGGATTAATAGAATTTGTTTTGCTTTCTTCCTCACCTACAACATAGGGAAAAAACAACACTACAGAAAAACATCCAATTATTGGAGAGCAAGACTATTTTCATTTCTAATCCAGTTATTTACCTGATCCATAAAAGCGTTTGGTGTGCTTGACAGTTAAAATCTTAATGTTTGAAGTCTAAATGCACCTTGTACAGATAAGCAGTAGAGATCTCTAGAACATAGGAAGTATATATGCACTTAATATTTCTTATGTCTGCCTACAGTTTCTTTGCTTGTAAGCTAGAAGCTATGCAATGTCAATATTTGCAAGAAGTGGCCACCAGACTGCAGTATTCCATATACAGAAAAACTAAGATACATCTTACTGATATAACTTTGAATTAAATCATTGGTAATACAGATTCATATAATCTAACTTTAATTATAGATTTTTCAAAAAGCAAATGTTTCTGATTTTCCAAGTGATTTTTAAAGAGATTCACACCATTTAGAAATTAAATTCTTTTTGTTCTAAGAACCAATACATACCACTGCATTTTTTGTTTTTTGCCTGATCGGTTTTAGCCTGTGAGCATTGAGAGGCAATACTGTACTTCGCAGTGTAGGCTTCTGATGTGCTGGTGGTTCTTTGCCCCATGCTTGGTTTTGTTCTGAAGTTGACCAAAGGCCACAAGAAGATGACTGAACTTTCTCAGATTGGCAGAGAACTTCAGAGATGCATTTCTTTGGGTTTCTCTGGTTTAAAGAATGTGGAGCGATGTCAAGGGATGCATCATGATTCCTTATATCTTTCAAGGTGTTCCATGCATTTCTTGACGCATCTTGCTGCACATCCAGATGATACCGAAAACCTCCATGTGCATTACTGCTGCCGGTTAGGTCCGCAGGTGGTCTCAGCTGACCTGAAAGCATTGTAAAAGTACATTGGAGATTTAAAGAGTCTTAGTAATGGAAGTAATGGAATGTTAAGCAGAGAATGTGACTTCTTTAATCCTCAGTCCAAATTGTTAGGCTATGACTTAAGTACCAATCAATACCAGCCCTAATAACATTTCAGCGTTTATTTTAAACTGTTACTATATCTCAGTTATGACAGCCTTCAGTCTTAACATGCATCAAATCACCTCACAAAAGCACTGCTAAACAAAACGCTAAGATTTCAAATATATACTTAAACAAGAATTCATCTGTTGAAACACAGTTTAGTTGCCATTCAGATAACCAAGTTTCACTTAAGTTTCAGCTTAGCTAACTATAGTGTTTTAACATCAACCAGGTTTTAGTACTCCTGCACACTCAAAAATCCTTGTTTTATTTCCAGTCACTTGTTAAACAACCTATTTTTATATTTCAGCTTCATATAACCATTTCTCTAGTTTTGATATTTAAGCCCTTGAACAAGGGCCTCACCCAAACAAGTAATGTACTCCTCCTGCCATGTTGCAGAACAGCTGAGAGGGGGACCAAAAATTAAATGGGATTATTCAGACCATGTGTCATATGATTCTAATTCCCTGTAGAAAGGAAGGGAAGGAGTCCAGTAGTATCAGAACAAAAAAGGACAGAATGGATTTATGCTTGAATTACATTATTTGAAAATGATGTAATATGATGCATGACAAAGAACACCTCCTTTCCTTCTGTGTCTTTTGTCCTTTCCTCCACCTCTCCTTCTGCAGCCTCATTATCTTTCTCTCAGTCACTGAGGTCACATTTTCTCTTAAGGCATATTTGCACAACTGAATTAACAGTTTCTGAGTCACCTGCCAGTCTTATCATTTATATATATTTACAAGTGTTTCAGGTCAGAACTGAATCATTCGGGCAGGTTCTAAAATTATGTTTTCCTCTTTGTGCCGTTACTTATTTTTGCTGAGATACTGAAAAAAGAGGATAACCTCATTTTAGGAAGCTAAGCATTCAAATACAACATACAATTTCTTCACTGTTCTGAAGGTAGTTATATGTAGTTCATTATATCAACTCAACAGCTCAGGAAGAACACTAACCACAAAGCCTTCTGAAATTAATTCCTACCTCAGGAAACTAAAACATTACAGCTTAGTTCAAAAGAGAACAGAACAATATTTTCAATGGCGTATTTCTTGCTTAAGAGTGATTCCACAGATTAGTGATGCTGGAAATCATTTTGCTTCTTTCAATAGCTCTGTCAATTTTTAAGAGTGACAAGACAGTTTAGGGTCTCCCATGCTTTTTGTTCACAAAGAAAGTCTGTGTCTGCAGTGGCTTCTGTTAACATCCAACCACTGATATTTACGATGCCAGCATTATACTCCAGCGTCACAGTTACTTGGCCGATCGCTTCTATCACAAGTTTAAAGAAATAAAATGTGGAAAAACAACAGAAAGACTTACAGGTCACAATTCTAATTTGAGTGCAAAAATACACAATTGATTAGTAACACACCATTTGTTTGCATGCTGCCAAGCCACTGCTGCATTGTTTCAGCCTGGGACTTCTGCTCTAACAAACCAAGCTGGGGCTTCATTGGGCAGAGATAATTTGAGCTGCAAAATAAAAGTTACATATGTAATCAAAAATTATGACAAAGACACTTGCACAACAGAAGTTATGATGTTAAAGCTGCAGAAACCACAACATTTGAAATGTTTAAGAAATTCAGGTAGCATTTTGCAGCTCTAGACACCATAGAACTTGCTTCTTTTCACAGAGAACATTCATAAAAAAACATTTCCAAGCATAATGAAAAGTTACTACTAGTTTTTAGCATGAATCAAGTCTGAAACAATTTACAAAAAGAAAAACAAATATGAAACCATTGCACAGAGTTACCACTTCTTAACATGGAGTGGAAAGCAAGAACTAGGACATAACAGGAAAGTGTTCTTTGTTATTCTGCTAATGGATAAAAATAAAACGAAGTAACTTCTGAGCATGCACAGATTAAGTTTATCACAAAGAAGTGTTCTTGTTGCATAGCACTGCACAAAAAGCAAAGCTCAAGCCTCCAACACAAAAAACATCCTAGCATCCTTTGCACATTTGACAGCTGGGCTGGGAAAGTCTGTCAGATGTGAAGAAAGAAGCCTGGATTTTCATCCAGAAATTCTAAGTAAGGACAGAACTAAGTTTCAGGTAACTTTGAGGGTGCTCGGTCCCTGTCCCCACTTCCCCCAGTACAGAAAGCATTGCCCGTTTTATAATCCTTAACTTGTACTTAGACATTTTTTTTTTCTTTTTATCTTGTCTAGGTATAAGGCATAGTTGAAGATGAACTGAAAAAACCCAGAGCAGCAAGTATATACATTGGCAGTCATACTCTGAATAACTTCTACCCTGATCTGTGTGTATTCTAAAAAGAGGAATTAGCAAGGGTCCCCTACTACAATTACTATAGGGAATGAAATACTCAGCTTGCTGCACATGGAAATATGTAAATAATAGAGTATTACCAGGACAAATAAAAGCTCCGATCCAGCTGGTAGGCATGCTGCATCTATGAACTTTAAGATAGGGCAGTGGGAAGGTAAACCTCTACATAGCAACAGCATGAAGCATCACCCTCTCATATTTGGTATTCAAGCTACAAGCATAAAGACTTCTATAGAATCACAGAACGGTTTGGGTTGGAAATGACCTTAAAGATCATCTAATTCCAACCCCCCTGCCATGGGACTTTTGGCACTTACTGCAGTCTAGTTCCAGGAAAAATTATGTATTTAACATAGGACAGCTCTAAATTTCATCTTAATAAAAAATGATTCTTACTGTGGTTGGTCTTTTACAGGTGGAGATATTTGCCCTTCAAAAGGACCAGAACCACCAGAAGTCTTTTCCTTAAATATTTCTCCCATATCAGTATAGCTGTTTGCAGGTGAAAAGCATTCGGTGTTTTCCCTTGTTCCTACTCCAGGCTTGGAAAGCAGTTCCATTGAGTGACACCTCTCAACAATATTTGATATTCCTTGAGTCTGACTCTGGGATGTGCCAGACCTATCTGAAGAGTGGGCTCTTCGGAGGTAGCGTGAATGTGGTCTCTCTTCAGCAAGTTGCATGGTTCTTCCCCTGCCGGTTACACCAATTTCTTTTCCCTGAATTCCCCACTGATGAAAAGAACTGCTTCCATCTACAGATGAAATGCTACTAGAATTCTTGTTTTTAGGAAAAAAAGTAATTTTATTTGGGAGTGGCTGTCCCACTAACAGCTTCTTCTTTTCCCTCAAGCAGCCACTGGTACTGATGCTGGAAGAGCCTGTAAAGGTGGTAGAGATGGTAGCGTTTCCACTGTCCATGGAATCTTCTGAAGTTCCTGAATCTTTACTCCGTGCAGAGCTACACCTGGTCATGAAAGGATGATCCAACACAGAGGAAAGACTCAAACGATCTGCTGGATTTTTGCGAAGTAATTTGTGTATAAGGTCTTGCGCCTCTCTTGATAAAAAGGCTGGCATTTCATAATCTGCTAATACTACTTTGTTCAATGTGTTCTTGACTGTGTCAGTGTCAAAAGGTGGCTTTCCAATAAGAAGAGTGTAAAACATGCAGCCCAAAGACCATACATCAGATTCAAGTCCATGTGGACTCCTTGTGGCTATCTCTGGAGAAATGTAATTAGGAGTTCCACACATGGTATAATGCTTTTCATGAGGCATTTTCAGCTGAGTTGCTAGTCCAAAATCAGCAATCTTGACATTCATATTATTGGTGAGTAAGAGATTGGAAAGGGTGAGGTCCCGATGCAGTATTCCATGAGAATGAAGATACAGCATACCCGTGATAATTTGATGCAAGAAGTGTCGGGCTGTCAAAAATACAAAAACACGCTTTACTGGTATAATTGAAATCATAGTTCTGAAAACAACCTTTTTTAGTCTGCCATTGGTCTTTTTAAAAAAAAAAAAACAGTGAGGATGTTACAAGGGTGTTAAGCATCATGCTAATGAGATTGGAACAACACTTTCTGCTTTCTTGCTTGAAGCAATTCAGTATGACTATGTTCTAAGACAGTCCATAAAAGAATGTTCTGTAATGCATTAATCCAATCTGTTTCTTTGATAATAGAAACATGTAAGGATGACTGGAAATATTTTCAGTTAGCCTAACCTTCTTTAAATTAGGCTCCTGAGAACTTAAAAATTGAAGTTGCACTCTGCACTTTCAGAAACAACAAATACAACAAATCAAGCATTGTTACTACATGCAGACTACAAAATATAGCAAACAATTTGGATGGTTTATCATTAGCAAACTGGCAAGGCTAGCAGTATTTCAATTTCTCAAAGTCTTCCATGTTCATGATATTGAGATAATCTTTCTGTTCTATTACATTAGAAATTCAGGGAATACTCAAGTTCTAGCTTACAGTAGAAATACCAAAACCTCATCCAGGATGAAACAGCATCATTTATTATGATGTTGCAATTACTGCAGTTTTAAGAATCATTCTCTCTAGAGCAAAGAATTTACAATCCTTTGTCCTCTCTTCGCAGAGGGCGAAGACTGCAGAGCAACAAACCTCAGTAGAAAGTGCTTCTCAAAGGAAGAGACTTTTTTAAAAAAAATTCGGACCCGAATTCAACAGATGCCTGTATAACAGCACCCCTTTAACCCAGTCCTGAGACCTAGATAAATATGGATTTTTTGTAACCTATCTATATGTGCAACTACTGTATATAGTAGTATATATATATATATATATATATATATACACACTGCACATATATATGTGTGTATATATATACACACACACTGAATATACATATGTAATATATATATAGTAGTTGCACAGAATATGATTAGAACCTGATGGAGAAGCAGGTAAACTGGAAGAACTGTGCAAAAAGCAATCAGCATGGGAATTCTGGGAATGGCAGAGGCAATAACCACTGAACCCAGATCGGATGAAAACAGAACAGCACATCTGGCTGCGCCCTAAAACACTGCACATAGCAGCTTGCTTTGCTGTCCCTTAAATTTATTCTGGAACTGCACTGTTCTGCTTTCAGTGGTTCTGCAATCTTCTCACTATCAGCTGTAAGAAAATAGAACATTAGGAAACTCAAATGCAATTAATCTGTTTTTGCAAGACTTCAAGACACTATGCAAAAGAGTAATATAGCCAATTTAAAGATTTAAAGTTACTCTGACAGTGGTGAGTTCTCAATGTAAGATAGGATTTTTATTTTAGTTCACCGATTTCTAAACAGAGGTAAAACCATAACAGGATTTCTCCTCAACTGCAGTCCTCCAAGAACTCCAGACTAAGTGTCAAATTGGATACTTCCTTCTCATACAGGACTTCTTGTTAATTCAGCCCTTAAGCAACTTTTAAACAGTTAACTGCATTATCTTTACTTACACACACACCTTGAAACACAAAGGTACTGCATAAGTACCTTTACTTAAGTACCATACTTCCAAAGATACTGCATAAGATGAACTAGAAACTGGAAGGCTAAGTGGTGACATGTAACACAGTAATACTGAGGTGAACAGGTACAATGCAAAGAAAGTAGATCTGTGCATGTGAAGTTGCCACTTTTCCTCTACAGAATTTCACACTCTTAACCTCTACTTCAAAGTAATTTGGTGTATAAAGGAAAGCTCTACCTTTTGGCAGACACTGATGTCTTTTTTTTTTAACCCAAATAGCACAAGCTACTGTAAAACGGCATAAAACAGAAAAAAAGTACACAGACATTCACATGAATGTGTACAGTAGTAATTCATCTCTAGATTATCCCTTTTCATAAGATTTCAAGCTATACAGACTGTTTCAGAGTGATGATTGTTTTAAATATTTTTTCACTAGAATTAAAGTTATTAAATAAACCAACATGTTAATGCAAAGAAGAGAGCTGTATAGAAAAAAATCTCACCTTCTTCTTCTGAAAAGGGTTTCTTTCTGTTCTTTATGTATCTGCTCATTTCACCATTGTGACACATCTCAAGTATCAAGTACACATAGTTGCTATCTTCAAAATAGTTATAAAGCTAGAAAACAAAACAATGAAAATATTAAAATACATTTTATAGACTATGCAGCAAGTCACATATGCTGTTTTTGCTACAAAGAACAGATTCTTACCTCGAGTATAGATGGATGCTTTAGCTGACAATGTATTTTCACCTCATTTTGAACCCTCTGTACCATTCCAACTTTGTGCATGGCTTTTTTATCTATCTGAAAATAGATCACAGTATCTTTCACGTACTGCAACATTGATTACATGCATGTTAGTTTCGAGTGAACTTGAAACTCTAAATATTCAACACATAATGCCTGTTTGCCTGAAAATGCTGAAATTAAGCAAGGTTCCACATACTAGATGCTTTTCATTAGCAAGTATCTTAAAGGAACAGGAATATACAACTGTCCAAAAGTAGACAAGTGTGAATATTTTTAATACTAGCGCTAATAACAAAAGTTTCTGAAATACTTCTGCAGAGAAATCTAATTCTGATTTTTACCAGGCAGATATGCTAAATATAGTTGATATTAAAAAGTGGTTAAATAGAAGTATTATAAATTGTAATTAAGTATAGCAGAACACCTGGGAAACATAAGTTTCTTTCATAACAGTTTGTACTTGTAGTCAGGGAAATTCTTCAAGGCAATTACAAGTTAAAGGGCGGCAAGCTCTTACATGAGTTCAGGACCTCTCCAGCCACATGGAATCTAAATCAAGTTTTTCTGGCTGCAAATATCTGCATTAGAATTACGAGGCTCACTGTCCAGCCACAACTGAGTATTTCAGCTCAAGTTCTTTTAATAGGAACGTAAGCATTTCTATTAATTATCAATATAGTCTTTTTGTTGGCACTGCCCCTTTCAGGATCAAGTTCTCATCTAACTGTCAGTTACACAGAAACAACTGATCCGGGCACAGGTGCCCAACGGCACAACCTCCAACCTGTTGCAACTTGCCCTTGTTCGGACTCTAAGAAGACACAGACTCCCTTGGCTGGCTGCCTTACCATCTTGATAGCCACTTCCAGACCAGTTTTCAGGGATACTGCTCTGTAGACCCCAGCAAAGGAACCCTTTCCCAGGAGGTTCCCCACCTTGAAATCCTGAAACACGAACAAAACCGCTGTCAGTCCCAGCCCACGCTTTGAAGCCTCCCTCCCGCCGGGGAGCCCCCCACACCCGGTACTGTTTAACGCCGCCCGGGCCGAGGCGGGCAGCACCTGGAGGCAGCTCTCCGGGACACGGCAGCCGGCCGCAGCGGGGCCGCACGGCAGCCCGCACGGCATCGTCCTCCCTGCGCGGCGGCCGCCTGGCACTGGCGCTGCCCAGGGAGGCGCGGCCGCCTTCCCGCCGCCTCTCCCGGGGGACACCCGCCCCCGGCTCC
>VXAA01001570.1:715116-750351 GCA_013399115.1 Anseranas semipalmata | reverse complement strand
AAAAATCGCGCCGTTACCTCCCCGCCCCGCCCCGCCCCAGGCCGAGGCTGCGTCTGACGCCATCGCGTCACGCAGAGCCGCCCGTAGCGCCATGGCCGCACTGGAGCGGTACCGCGCATGCGCAGAGCGTCGCGCACCCCCTTCCCTGGCAGCCGTTACGAGGCACGGGGAGCGGGGGTGCGCTGCGCATGCGCATTGCGGGCCCCAGCGTGCGCGGCCGTTGCTCGGGGGGGCCGGGCCCCGGTGGCTGCGCCACTGACCGCGAAGCGCCCTCAGAGGGGGAGCAGCGCTGCCCTCCCGCCGTGTCTCCCCAGGACGGGGCTTTGCCGTGCTGCGGGTGTTGGTTTGACATAGCCGGGTCGCGCTGTGGGATGAACCCTCGCAGAGCTGCAGGGCTTCCCCTCAGCTCGCCGCTGTGCGCGTTAAGCGCAAAGGGCAGTTCTTCCTCCCTCCGGTACCGTGTTTGCTAACGGAGGCGTGCGGTGTTTGTCTCAGCGGTGGAGGCTGGAGACAGCAGCAGGCTCGGGTGCAAGACCACCAGTGGCCTGGCACCCTGAGGAACCCGCAGCTGCACGGGAAACGTGCCTGCAGCGGGCTGAGAGAGCCTGTTCGTGGCAGGGGTCTGTCACAGGTCCCCATCTCCCAGGCATTTGGTCCCCTGAAGCTCGAGTTCTCATTCCTCAGTTCCCAATCTTATCTTGAAGGTACGTAGCTGTATTTCTTCACAGAACCATAAAATATCTGAGTTGGAAGGGATCCACGAGGATCATCGAGTCCAGCTCCTGGCTCCACGCAGGACTACCCAAAAATCAGACCCTATGTCCAAGAGCTTTGTCCAAACGCTTACAGAACTCCAGCAGGCTTGGTGCCATCACCACTGCCCTGAAGAGCCTGTTGCAGTGCTTGAAATAGCTGAAAAAGCTTGGGCCACTGAGGTTTTGTGGGCTGTCAGGTGTAATGCTAGTATTGCTGCATGTAGCGAAATGTTGGAGCACACGCTGAGCAACTGAAAGGTCTGGATTGAATTTCATTTTCTGTTTGGAAAACCCGTTGGAGGATCCCCTGATTTTGGGACTGTAGTGCCAAACTAATGTACTGGGATGGTGGCATAGCTTCAATATAAACACAGTGCGAGATGGTAACTAATTCTATAACCAAGTGCGCTATGGAGCACTGAGCTGACAGTGGTGATTCTTTGTGTCTAAAATCTGTTTCTTGGGTGGTTTCTACACTGCGTCATATGAAATACCGACGTTAGTGAAGGCAAATTTAAATATGAACATTAATAACGACAAAGAGGAAGTATTTTTTATATTGAAACACTGCTGTTCATCAGCAGGTTGTATTTCTCTTATAAAGTGTGTGCATGGCATTTTGACCTGCATATGTCAAGGCTTACAATATAGATTGTCCTTTCTTAGGAGATAAACCAGTTTCTTACTAACGGGAAGTATGCGTATCGTCTGAAAGATGGTTAAAGTAGATGGGAACAGAAGGGGGAGCTGTCAACGCACCAGGCAGGGAAGAAGGGGCTCTGTACAGAAGTAAATTTTCTTTTTGCTCTTAATAGGAGTTGATGAAATGTTCTTTTCTCATGACCTGGGAGTGGAAGTAGGATACTTAGTAGTGTAACGAACTTGCATAGTGAAAGGTTTAGCAGTAAGAACTCTTTCTGAGACGATCTTTCCTATTAAGAGAGCAGACCAGCATTCTTGTATTTATATTGATCTTAATTCTTTAATAAGTGACTGCTTCCCTTAAAACAGCAGGTTTTGTCACCTTGGTATGATGTCCTTTAAGAGACATATCCCTTTCCGTTAATTGTCTTCTTTCCTCCGAAGACCTTATTGTTTTTCTGTCCTTTGCTTTATGAGGTATGTAACTGGAATAACAATATATTTGTTTCTTTTAAGCGTGACAAAATGTTGCTCTCTGATCATTACACATCTTCAGTTGTATAATCAAATTTAACATTCTTGCTGGGTTACAGCTGGGTTAGAAAATTGTCAGGGTTGCGTGGTTTTGAAAGGAGAGTCAGAAGATTTTAAATTGCGTTTAACGGTGTAGAATCTAAGCTACAAATGAGTAGTCAAAATTTTTGGAACCATTCATTCAGAAAGGGAATGGCACAGAAAGGAGAGCAGTCCTGTTGTGTATAATTTCATTATTTAATTTGGGTTGTTTTACTTGCTGTGAGGTTTCTCTTCATATTTTGGTTTCTTTTACCTCGGATTAAAGTGCTTAAGGTAGATCTGGGACTGCTCCCTCATTCCATAACTGTTCTGCCAGCACATTTGTTCTCAGCTTATTTCTAATCTCTCAGTGCTGCCTGCAGCTGCAAGCCATGCTTTTGCAAACAAATTCCTCTTGGGTTTTTAATCTTATTCAAAGGTATTGTAACTCCTGCTTCTGTTAGTCTGTTCCACTGATAGGAATTATGCCAACTTTACTGTTAATTCTTATTAGAATACAGCACAGCTTTTGTTTGAGTTGTATTCTACCACAACAGGAAGAGATGAGGGAAGAAAATGATGAGTGTTGAGTACAGGCAGAACTGAGAGGCAAAGGCAGAGCAGCTGGTTTAATCCATTTGTGGGTTTAACTCCTAGCTATATTGTTTTATTTTCTGAAAACACTATTTCCAACTGCATTTCTGCCAAAATAACTTCTGAACTGTGAGTTTGATTGGAGTTTGAAAAAACGTGGGTAAAGAAAATCAGGAGTGAATCTCATTCCATCACCTGTGCTTAGCATGCTCTTCTTGACATAAATCTTTCTTTAACCGGAGGCAATAACGCATTATTGGGCAGAGCCCCGAATGTCACGGCTGTTGACAGACCTCCAAACCTACATCTTAATAACAAACTCATCCTTTCTAAGGCTGCTGGTTCGTGTTAGCTTGGCTTAAGCTTATTCAGGGCTGCCATTGTCTCCCCTGGGTTCTCTCACGTGCTGGCTGGGATGCTTTTTCAGCTGGCTGTCAAGCGGTCCCAAGAAGCTGAAGCAGCTAAAAATCGGTTCTCTTTCAGCAGGGTTAGGTTTTGCTCAGTGCCCTGAATATGTGCCGTGTGTTTGTGCAAGCAGTAGTGCCAGTGCGTTGCAAGGGGCAGGAGTGCAAAATGGGAGCAGGAGGGAGAGTGGGACAGCAGCAGCTCTGTCTTGGATGTGCTGATGTTGCTGCGGAAAGTGGTGAGGTGAGGCTAAGGTGGGGGAAGAGAGCCCTGTGTTCTTTCCCTTTGGTTGTGCTGGAGAGTTGGCTGGTAAGTCTGCCGTTTTCCTATGTGAATTTATAACTACAGAGTGACCTTGCTGTGTTGTGTTTTATGTAGAATATAAGATGAAATAAAATCCTCTAACTATGTAGAGAGAAAGATTCTCATATTGCCTGGGTCCTTTGGCTCCTTCATTTAGCTTTTGTTTATTATGTCAAAGTAGGAATTTGACCTGGTCAACAGCATTTCATGTCTAATATAAAACACAGTAAGCTTCTTACAATAAATTTGTCTTTATGGGCTAGCTGCCTTCACCTGATGCAGGTATGAATTTTCTTTCTGCAGTTAAGGTGAATTTAAAATGTGAGGGAACATCTTCAAGCTCTAGTACCTGAGCAGCTGGTTTACGTTCTGATGTGCTTTTCTATTCCTAGCTACTCTATTAAAAATTAAATTCATCTTTGGGAAAGTATGCCTTCAAACAATATTTAGACATAAGCAGTATAGTGGTCTGGTGCAGATGCATTGCACAGAATAAGTTGTCCCCAATTTTGGAGAAGATATTTGCTTTTCTTGTTTTTCAACTGGTAGCTCAATTGTTTATATGTTTCTTGCTTGACACTCAGATGCAGTACTGTTTAGGCTGGCTAAAGCAGATGGGACTATTTGTTTCCAGCCTCTGTTTCTTCCTCTGTTCTGTGGCAGGACTGTTCATGTGGCTGCACAGTGAAGCAGATCAAGGAATTGGTTTGGGCTGGAAAAAAACATTTCTTTACTTTCGTTGATTAGCCTGCCCTCTGAATCACTCCACCTCGTGAATGACTTTGCCAGGTACGTCTGTACCAGGGGTGTGCTCCCAAAGATTTACTCTGGCTCGGGCAGGCTAGCACCCAAGATACAAGCAGATGCACAGGTTTGGCACTTCACCTTCTCCAGTGTTTGCCAGCTTGTTGACTCTAAACCTTAACAGTTCCCCCACTGCCTGCCAGCTTTCCTTGCTGGAATAAAACATGAGGGTGGCTTGTAATCAAGCTGCTCTTTCTAGTTCAGAGAAGGAGGCTGCTCTGGAAGTTGCAGGGAGTCATCCACTCCTTAATGCATGTAAAATGGGTCCTTGTTAATTATGGATAAGTGTATGTGTCAATTGTTGAGAATCCTTACATGTAAAAAAGGAAGCTGTGTGACTGATTAAATAGGTCTGGTTTGTGGAGCTGTGCAACATCAGCTGTCATCAGTGATTTGAGCAATTAGGTTGGAAGATTAGCAAAAATAGGACTTTCAGTTTAATTTCATTGCTAGATTTTTAATCTGAACAGCGAAAAGCTGTGTGAGTGAATCCATGTGTCAAAAATATGACCAATACACGCTGATGTTGGGGGCAAAGTGCATAGCTAATTAACAGCATTCAAGATATGCTGCATGACTATACAAAAGACAAAATTTGTAGGTAGAGGTAATGCCTTTTAATGTTAGCCACTGTAGCTGGAAGAGTGTACGTGCTGTAGGGCACAGGCACTGGCTTCTCTGAAGTTCTGCTGCACCGTGTGTAGCATGTTTGGGGCTGCGTGGTAGTTAGGAGGTTATAACTAGGAAGTCTTCTGAAGACGATCGTGTTTCTTGCATAAGATTGGGAGGTAGATGTCACTGTTTGGTTTGGCTTCTTTTCCTTTCGTGTCATACAGTCCCCATTCAAAGGGGAGCCAGAGAGTCTTTGGACTTTCAGCAGCTGGGTAACTGCTCCTCCAGTAATTGTCAACCAGCAACATGCCCGTGAAACGATACTTTGCTCTGTCTGAGTAAAAAGAAACTTGAATCTCTGTTCTGTTGAGTTGAATTTATAACCACAGGGGTCAGCATCAGCTGTAAGCAGAGCTTGCAAGAACTAGCGATACGATAAATCCCTTGCTAACTCTTTTTATCAGAGAACAAATACATATCTAATCTTGTTCGCCATCCTAAAGTGTTAAAGAAATGCTAGCATAAAGTCTCTTTAAAATAGTTTTAACACAGTAATAGAACTCCCTTTAAATAGGACATACAGGTCTTCTTTCAACATTATTGCATGAACAGAATGTGAAGATTGAGAGGGTCCTTCATCAAAGGAGAGTTCTGATTAGCAACAAGAGTAAAAAGAGGAACTGAGCAAGAAGGGCGATCAAAAAAGCACAACCAGAGTACTCAGAGCACAGAAACTGGGAGAAACAGGGGAAGTATTTCTCCCTTCCAGCCATTCAGCTTCATTCAAATGTCACTGTAACCTCCCAAAGCCAGTGGAGCTCTTCCCGCCTTCCCCTGGAGAGTAAGGGAGTGACAAGAGATTTTTGAGCAGAAGGCCAACACGAACTGTCATGAGTGCTCCTGCAGCTTGCAGCAGTGGTGGTGGTTTAGCCTGTGTTCAGAGCACTGCATGTGTGTTGGGGCACTGTCTCTTGCACAGGGCACTGGGCAGTGAAAATGAATGTTTTAAACCTGATGTCTTTGGGCTACATGGGCTAATTTTATGACCAGGAAGGGTTCTCAGATGTGTCTGCTAGTGTCGTACCTAGTAATAGCTGATTCTCTCTTCAGTGTTCTTGGTATATCCTGGGTAACTGATGAATTGTAAGCATGTAGTGATCCAGCCACTGTGGCTTTTATTTGTCAATCAGGACTAAATAAAAAATGTTTTGTACAGCACATAGCTTCAGCAAATCATATCCCACTAAACCTTAATTGCATTTTTGTCATAGGAACCAAAAGTGAAGGGTAGTTAGAGAATTTCAAAAGAATGATGTAGTGGTATTTCAAAGGCTTCTTTCTTGCTCTGAGAGAAGGTGAAGTTTGAATGAAGGAACCGATGGCTTCACAGATGTATTCCTTCCCCCTGCCCCTTGCTGTCACCACCCTTGCAATGCTGCTGCCAAGACTTGATTTCTTTAGCCAAGCAAATTAATATTAAGGCTGCTTCGCGTGTGTCTTTGTAGTTTGAGCATCATAGAAGTTGTTAAACGAAAACAACTCTTCCCGTTCATTGGATTTTATTGACTGTGTTTATACATCGGGCTGCAATGAGTGTGCA
Organism: Anseranas semipalmata; assembly: GCA_013399115.1. NCBI lineage: Eukaryota > Metazoa > Chordata > Aves > Anseriformes > Anseranatidae > Anseranas > Anseranas semipalmata. Next base: position 744,081 of record VXAA01001570.1, on the reverse strand, counting down.
GCATCATACAGTTTGCTGTCGCAGGCTGTTCTAGCATGTTTCATAAACTGTCCGTGCTTCATCTTAGAAATACAAGGTCTTGCAATTGTTGGAAAGGCTCTTTTAGAATGCACTGTTCTGGAGGTTTAAAATACTCTTCTCTGTGCCTGATGGACACGTGTATGTTAGTAAATTGAACGAGTCCCAGACCCTTCTCAGGTCCTGGGCTTAACGCTGTGTCACAGCCTGCATCCTGTGCATAAATGCCCCCTACCTCTTATCTCCCCATCAGGGCAGCAATGACCAGACTAAAAATTACTCGTCGTGGGCCCAGATTTGAGATGTTTCCATCCCCCAGCCTTTTGTGCGAGCTCACCTGCGTGCTTCTCCAGCATCACACGAATGCCAAACTCTCATCTTCCCCGTGGTCACAGGTGCTCTAAAAGATGTGGTGTGCCCAGTGCCACCAGTGCCCAGACAGACCCATCCTGTGCAGGCTGCATCTCAGAAGGTTTGCCTAGAGAGGCGTTCTGGGCAAGGGGCCCCCAGGACCGATGCCCATACTTCAGGACTAGGGTACGCAGCTGACGCTTTGCTGCTGGGACTGCAAGGGGCAGGCAGAAGCAAACTCTGTTCTGTGCAAGGTCACTGTGACGGCAACATTTCCCTGCTGCGCTCTGCAGCCTGTTTTGTAAATAGCTGCAAATACCTGCTGGGAGATGGAGGATGGGTTTAAAAATGCAGAGGTGCTTTCCCATTTGCTGTAGTATTGCTCGTGTTACACTGCTACCTGCCCGCTTCCAGGAGACGTCTGGTGTGGGCTGCTTCTGTCCGGGCTGCTGCAGGGGCTCTGGGGTGTCCTTGCCAGTGTGCTTCGCCTGGCGAGCCTGTGGCGGGCAGACTGTATTCTCAGTGGAAGGTGCGTGACAGCTGGCCATCTGGATGGCTTCGCTGTTTTCTACCTTGCTTTGGTAGAAGCCCTCTATTGACCTCCTTCCTTTCAGAACAGACCGGTACCTGCCTTGCCCACAGCACCGGAGCAGGTGTGGACCCTCTGCCCGTGCGTGCTGGGCACACAGAGGTTCTGCCGAACGCAGACAGCTCAGATACCAGTGCCTTACTGGGGCTTGATGGAACAGGGATGAGAGTTATGTTGCCTACCGGGGTGTAACAAGTCTGTGTTTCGAGACCGTACAGAGCAGCGTGCTCACTGGGGGAGAGGAGTTGCTGCAGTGTGTAATTCACCTGAGAGGTGCTGGTTAAATCCGGTGGTCTGAGCACACACGGGAGGAGTAGGATGTGGTGCAAGTGGTGTGCTGCTTTTGACAGTGCCATCCTGTCCTCTGTCCCTGCGGGAGTACTTCAGTAAAGACGGGTTCGGGTGTGTAGCCGTGGTCAGATCTCTGCCAGGGGAAGCCCTGCCTGGGAGGTGTACGCTCACTGAGTCTGCCACAGCTGAGCAGCCAGTAGCGGCCGGCTCTGGAATTTAGCTCATCACTGTGCCGGCGTATATTCTGGCCTCTTCTGCCATGCCATGGGAAATGGCCAGTTAAAAAAGATGACTTCTTTCACACTTTTACTACCAGAGCATGTTCCCAGGCTCTATATTCCATCATGCACTGCTGTTCAACAATTAGCTTCGCAAATCTTGCCAACTTTTCCCTCAAAACAGAGCTGGGCATCTGACCCTACATCATGTCCCTGTTTCTTTTCCCATTCCCTCCCCCCCCTCCCTTTTTTAATGTATATCTGGTAACAAACACAGAACCGAAACTTTTACCTACCAGAATTCAACTCCTGCTGCATTCCACCCCAGGACCTGGTGGTAGGGGTAATGGACATCACCGGGAATCACTCCACACCTCCCCGACGTTCAGGCTGTTCACGCTGGAGGTGCTTATCTCTGAAAGTAGGCCATGAGACACCTTGGGCTCAGAAGAGAACTTCCACTTGAACATTTGCATTTGAAGTTGTGCTGAGCTATACCACATCACCAGCTGTGGTAACGCACCTTATGAATGAGCTGGGTTTAGCTTTGTGGGTGTATCACAGCACTGATAGCTAGGTGCCAGGCTTGCCAAACCCCACGAGAGACAGACTGTATTACTGTTCCCTTATCTTTTCACAGGTTGCCACATGAATTGAGATCTCCATCACGTTTGTCGTTGGCTGTAATTGTTTTGGAAGCTCTAGAAAATGTTGAGTGGGCAGCTACACTGCTACACAGTGAGTGGAGTTTTGGGGGAATGGTGCTGTAGACATGTTTGATGCAGTGTGAGGTGTAAATATATACGCAGAAGGCCTACAAAGATAATATTAGAAGACCGTGCTGTAGAATATGCCAGGGTGGTACTGCCTTGTCTTTGGTGCCTGTTGAAAATGGTTCCTGCCTTTTGCTGTTTGCCGAGTGGTGCCCAGGCAGTTAAACACTAGGGCAATGCTCAAGCTAATGCTTTGGCACTGCCTGGTTTGTTAGTGTACACTGCACTAGTGTCTATTTCGCTAATAGCATTCTTATAAGCAACATTTATGTCATCTTCAAATCTTTATTTTATGACTGTGAACAAGCCAAGCTTTCCCACTGTCCTTTCAGATGATATGTTCTCCATTCCCCAGGCCAAAATATAGCTTTTCTCTGCACTTACTATATACAGTGAATGCATCTCCTTCTAAACATGAGTTGCTGGGGCTGTTGAAAGTATTAAATTAATATTTAGTAACACTAATTCTTTTCTTTTGCTAGAAATACTTTTCCTGACACTTTGGAAGATCACATTTGTTTTTTTCAGTCCTGTTATGCTGATAGTTTGTAGTCCTCGTGAGATTAGCTATTGCATTCACATCCTTCCTCCATTCTTCAAATTTAGAAACTTCTTGTAATAGCATGATTATTTATGAGTAATCTGCAGGTGCATGACCCTTCACTTTGTGTTACTGAATTTCACTTTATCTCTGTTACTGAAATTCTGAGGGTCATCTGTTTCATCGTATGTGATAAATAACCCTCTGTTTTTATGACGGCTTCTTATTCTATGTCATCATTAAAGCTCACTGTTGCCCTCCCATGTTTTCATGACAGGGCCATTGATGGTCGCTTCAATTTGCAGTATTTTGCACCTTTGATGAAAAGCAATTCTAAGGCTTCTCCATAGTTAATTCCAAAATCTTCATATCAAAGAACTGTATTTTTGCTGAACTCAGACATGAGCAATAGTTTCGCAATTATTTTCTATAAACAGCTTTTTTATGGCAGTTCTGCTAGGTACCAGTCACCCCCTCTCAGGCTCTGTTTATGAATGGCAAGGACTTTGATTCATCTTCAGTTTCCTTTCGTCTGCTGAATTTTCTCATGCTGACACTATACTCGTAATATTTCTCCTTCTAGTCACACAAGGACACTTTAACCTTATCTAAATCTGATTCTGTCTCCTGGGGACTTCTTGCCCTACTCCAGTGGCATATCCGAATCCCAGTTTGGAGTCCCCCCCAGCCTTATTATCCAACCTTATCTTATCTATGATAGTTCTGATTTATTTGGTCTCTCACATCATCATCATGCTGCACTGACTCAACAAAATTAATTGGGTTAGGATTCCTGGATTAATGATTAAATGATATTTGTCCTTTGGGATTGAAAGTTTATACCAGCCTTTTGCCAGACATATGTTACTGTAAAATATGTTCGAGCCAATTTGTTTGAGAGAAACCTCTCTCTGTTCCTCTGCTGCAGCTGCCACGAGCAGAAGTACTCAAACGACATCGTTTTCTGCACAGAAGAGAAGGAAGAGTGCCTGTGCTGTGTTTGCCTGAGAGGCCCACAGCTCTGCAATTCCATCTCCAGGGATCTCATTTCCATGTTAAACATGGCAAGTGACAATGACTCTGCCTTGCCTTTGGCTAGGTTGTCTCAGTAGTTAATTACCCCCACTTTAAATGTATGCATTTATGCTAGAGTGAGTATACCTGACTTTGGCTTCAAGCCATTTTGCTCTGTGTTTCTTTTCTGCTAAAATAAAAGTCACTACCATTGTGTTTAAAAAAAAAATGCCAGGTGGTACTAGGTCCACTGCCTTTGGGAAGTTTAAGGATATGATGTTGTATTTGGTTTGAAGCAGAACTTCTGACTGAGCACACCCGGTGCGTCTGGTGCCGTTTCTGTGACATTGTGCGACTGCTAGTTGTTGCGCTGGTGCCCTTCGGCTCTTTCACGTCTTCTGCTTTGGTCTGCGCTGATGTCTTATTAATCCATCCACATCTCAGGTCGTTCCATTAACTCTTTAAAAATATTACTGCAATATTAATTTTGTAGTAGTTGTCTGAGGCTTCCCCAGGTTTCAGGAGCTTAGATAACTGCTTCAGTAATTTCTGTATTTGAAAAAATTGAGAGGTGGCATCATTTAGGTAGTAACCTCTGTTTTTTTCCCCTTCCATTTTATTGCCTCAGAAAAGTGCCAGCCTTTGTTCTTTGTTTTGCTCCGCTTTGAGTCTGGAGCCAGAATAGATGTTCAGTTTTAGTAATAAATGAAAACCATACAGTCTTCTGGACAGATATTTCCCCAGTGAGACAAATACACTGCTTGCAATTTGTAGGAAGGACAGCTCTTTTCAGTCTGGATTGCGAATGGAGTTAGCCTAAAAACTGTCCATTTTGACATGAATATGTACAGGTCAGGTTTGTTTCATGCTGTCTTTCTTCTCCGACTAAGAAGGACATGTCAGTGAAATGCTTAGAAACTGCAGAAGATCTGTTTTTTCATAGAAACATTGCAACGAAGCTCTACAATAGTGAGTTGTTCTCTATTGAAACTGTTCCTTTCTGGTACTACTGCATTTATTTAGGTAGTGGTGTTATAGAATAAGATTACTTTAAGAAGCTTGGTTTTTCTGGTGTAATACAGAGATGGCCAAGCTGACCCCTCACATGTAGGCGACGTTCACTGGCTGTTAGCAGTATTCTGCTAGCTATTATTCTCTTACCCCAAAAGGCCCAAATCATTTGGAGGGTGACTCAGTGGCATCTTCCCTCACCCCTTGAAGAACGGGGAAGATGGCTGTGCTTTTGAAGAAAGCTCATTTAGACCATGTGGCAAAGTTTGATGAGTTCTTCGTTAACTTCAGATTTAATTTTTTTCAGTTTGCATAATTTCTCTCATTTATGACGGCTTTAATATGCAAGAATGCTAGAAATAACATGTTCAGCTCAGGTGAAGGGAAGAAGGAAAGGAAATAAACCACATAATGCATCATTCACTCTCTTAAGACAATTAAGGTGTGGCACAGGAAGGTGTCGAAAGGCTCCCTGTCAGGTTCTGCTTTGATGTGTTAACTTTATATTCTGAATGTTAGAATGAATTATGCCTTAGCTTCGCAGGCACAAGAGATGGCGGTGACCCGCCAGGGGGTGAGCTCATCAGCAGCGTGCTTGTGCAGGAGTTGTATTTCAGCAGCTCCGCAGCTCTGAAGCCAGGAGGGGCAAGCAAGGCAATGCGGGCACCGGGGCTTGTCCTGCAGGTCTGCCTGTGTGCACTAGCAACATGATCAAGTAAAGACAATTCCGCGGGACTTCTTCACTGGGAACCAAGCCACAACAACTGTCAGGAAGAGGGACTTCTTTTTAAAATCTGAAGTTTGCAATTATACAGTCACAGAACTTTGGTGGGGTATTTACCAGTATAATACCACTGGAAGGCCTATTTTGTTTTCGTATTTAGTGTGACTGCCCTGTGAAGCAGGAGCCCCTTCCAGTTGCTGTCTCGGAGACACCACACAGGCAATTATTCTCCCATATCCTCCACTCTGGATGATAATGCTAGAAGAATTGGACAGGAAAGGACTGATTTACCAGAAAATTAAAAGTGAATCAAATCCAGCTTATGATTGCAAAGATTTTTGTTGTGCATTTTTTATCCATTTATTTTATTCAAGAGAAAGTATGTGATCATGGAGACTTGGATGTTCCTCTCTCTTTCATTGAAGAGAGTTATGTGTTTCAACAAGGCATATCAAATTTTATCAAATACAAATTTTCTTCTGTTTCACTGCCCACCCACACAAATGCTTTCAGAGTTAACCTGTCAGTAAGAGAACTGAGCTTTGCTTTCAGAGATGAGAAACCTTTCTCTTGTTGTTTAGAATCATCTGTCTGATGAAAACTCGGTGGTGAAAAGCAAAGTTTCTGTCAGTAACATTTCATTAATGGATGGTTGAGTCTGGCATTTCAACAGTGTGATCATTAATTATGGAACATACTTGCTGGATATTTGCTGTTCGCAGTAGTCTGCAGTCTTCACATTGCGCTTCTTGTGTTAAGCACAGTAATGTAATAGTTGCAATAAAAACATCTCACAGACCAGCATAAGAAAGTATTGTTACTTTCATGATTTATCTTAAAAGGCACCATGCCAAAATCTGTGAGAACAGAACCTCTGTATCTGCATTATGCTGAAGTTTGGAGCAAACCTCATTGAAAGTTTTGGTTTCGATGTGTGATTCAGAGCATATGACCTTATAGTTGTTATCCGTGTCTTCAGTGTCCATAAATTTGTTTTGTTTTCTAAGTTATAAACTGTCTAGAAAACTTAAAGTGTTTTCCTATGACTCAGAAGATAATCTGAAAAATAAAACCAACCAAAACACCACACAAAGAAAACAAAACCCCAGCCTTTCAATTTTTGGCTTATGCAAGGGTATGGTCATCACCTCATTCCACCTCAGACTTTCTGCTTAATTCAGTGTGCCAAAATGCCTTGAGAGGAACACTGCAGCATCACTTTGTTGCAAGTGCATTTTGTTCTTGTAAAGGCTTCAGTCTCTGATTTCTTTGTCTTTCCATCTTGAGCATGCCAGTGTCCAGAGGTGACACTAGCCTGCAGTTCAGACGCAGGTGGAACTTCAGCTGTTTGCCTTCAGCTCTCTAAACCTTCTCCTGTTTCTTTGTCTTTTCTCTTGACAGCTGAGTGACTTGGTACACTGGAGATGCAAGTCCACAGACACGCATATTGGCTGAAGCACGTACTGTGTGGTTTAGTATCTGAGGATTCATTAGTCTGTTGTTTTTATCCTTGCACAATGCAGCATCGTTTTTCCCCCTCCAGATACACTGCCTAACATATTAGTTTATTTAAATGTTCACTAGAGGTTTTTTTGGTCTTCCTTATTGAATACTGGATCGCCAGCAGTGGGTGTAACTGCCAGCGTTGACAGCTAGTTCTATTTGCAAACGTAGACTGCTCCCTTAGGCACAATTCCTTTGTTAACGATGTTTCCAAGCTACATGGAATTACGCAACAGTCATGAGAGTAATACTGTCTTATGTCATATTTTAATCCTTTTTCTAATTAGCATTTGTCCTTACATGTGTTTTCAGAACTTGGATCATTGCACTTACCTGTACACTGAGCTTCCTGAAAGCAGATTTTGCATGTTTCATAGGATGCAAAAAGACCACTGAATGGGAAACGACTGGATTTTCAACTGCACTTCAGTGCCTCCATGAAGAAGACAGGAACATAGTAAGCAATGCTTTTGATGATAAATGGAGCATTCCTATCTGAGCAGTCTTTTCAAGTTAGCAAAAATGCAACCTATTGAGTATAGATAACCTTTTAAGACTTCCTGGGTAAAAAAAAGAAGAAAAAAGAAAAAAAAAGGAGTTAATGTGCCTTTGTAGCGTGTCATTTGTTTTGTTCTATCAGAAGAGAATGAGTGGATTTACCCCAGTGTTTACAGTCTTTAGCAGTAAAGCTACCTAAATTGTAGGAGGAAACGTGTACCTGTCATATACAGCATGATATTATTAGGTGTATTTGTGCTATGAACAGTTATGATCTTCCACTGAACCATCAAATGCTACCTACCATCACATAAAGCACAGAAGTTTTGTGAGTAAATCATCTGAAATGGCCATCGCTGTATTCCTGGGACCTGAAACAACCGGCAACATTTGTGTAACTGCAGAGGCTTGCCCAGCTGTAACATCCTCAGCTTCCTCTAAAATAAGAGAGCTTAGCAAAAAAGGGAGTAAGCTATCTGTCAGTTTTAGCAGTAGAACAGATCACTAACTAAATGCATGCAGTTTTTGTCCACCGCCTTGACTGAGAATATATTACAAGTTCCAGCTTAAACCATGCAATTCTTCTGAGGTATGCATAGGTCATTGCTTTTTAAGAGCAGAAACTGCAGTGGGCTATGTTCAACTCTAAACATAAGCAACTGTAATTCCACTGAAATTAGAGAAGTGGTGCTGCTTTGTGCGAGGTTTAAATTGATTCCTAGATTGGGGTTTAAAATTCTCAACGATCATGAAGTTACATTTCTTCTGTGGCATTTCCAGCTCAATAGTACACAGCCCTACTCATAGTGAACAGGAAGAACAAGAATAACGTTTTTTTTTTTCCTCAGTAAAATTCACCTACTGTCAGGTTGTTTTTTTCCTGCATGTTCCAGTCCCAGGAACTCAGGACACCTTCACATTTGCGCCACTACTCACTCGTACAACAACGCGTGTCTAGTTTTCAGTAGAGCCTGAGGTTAGGCCTGTGTTTCAGTAAGCCTCTGTTCAGCTTCGTGCTGATGTGGCTAAACTAGTGCTTGAACAAGGCAGTTTAAAACTGGCCTGGGTATCCTTACAGTGTGACTGGAGTTGGAATGTACATGGAGCAGTATGTAGGCTTTGCTTTGAAACTCCTTTCTTAAACAAAAGCCTATGCTGGGCTTTAATTATTGAGCTCTTAGTTCTCCTCCCTGATACTCTGTCCTACCACTAAGAGACCAGACTGGTTTTCCTCGGGAACTTTCCATGGCATGTTTATGCCCGTGATACTTTATTGCTTAAGGCTGACAAGCAATAGCACTGCTGCAGTACAGCTTCTGCTTTTCCTTCCAGTAGCCCAAGATATATTTTTCTTTTTTTTTTTCTTTAAACTTTTTCCACTTCAGATTCCTCTCATGCAGCTGCTCAGGAGAATGACATCTCTCTCTAAAGCGTGCTCGGAGGAAATGTGTGAATGTAGCTGTCAGACTGTAAGAGTTGTGCGACGGGGAGTTGAACAGGTATCTTGAGAGCTGTGTAATTTTCGATGCTTTGCTCACAGAGGCGAGGGCTGCCATTCTCGTTTGTCTGTCTGATGGCGAGTTCTCCAGGGACAATATCTGCTTCAGACAGAATAGAGAACTCCAACCTTCTTCATCCCATAACCGACCCTGCCACTGCCGTGCTGATCCAGAAAAAAAAATACAGCAAGCCTGTTTCTTTTCTCACCTACCCTACTTCTATGCTAGTGAAAATCCCTTTATTTCAAAGAAGTAATTTTTTATTTAAATCCATATCTTTAAGAAACAGGTCAGACTTGTCAGCCATGTGATTTAGCTTACTCATCTGTAAAACTGACAGCACGGTTTTTCCTTAGCTGAGGAGTGTGGGTGGAGGGGAGTTGTCTGTAATGTAAGTGAAAGAAGATATAGTTTGTGCAAAGAATGGTTGTTTCTGAAATAGTAGCTATTAGATGTATTGCGGTTTGAGTAGAAACCTTGGTATGTCAGAAGGCTTTGTTTCAGTGACTAACGCATTTTTATGGACATTCCAACTTTGAACCCTCCCGTCGAGTTACTGGCCCTGCAGCAACATCCCCGAGCCTGGGTTACAGCAATACTCTGCTGCTTATATAAACGCCATCAAAGCCAGGTGGATATTCACTTCTTGCTAATTGTGCTGGACTGCAGTGCTAGCGTTTGGTACGGCAGTGACATTACTCAGTGGAATTTCACCACTTATGCCACCATAAGCTTTTTTCCTCCCTTATCTTTTGCATGTTTTAGCAATGTTACTGTATCTGTGACTTTGTGTGGTGTAGTCAAATCCTGCCTCTGTAGATACCAAGCCTGAGATTAGTCACTGACTTAACACTAGAGCCAGGATGACATCATGCCTGTATTGTTATGGAAACAATTAGATCATTGCTATGTTTTGCTAACAGAGCTGATGCCTTGGTTATAAGTTCTACCATTTTTGTTGCTGTGTGGAACATAGTACCAGCTTATGCAGCGTTCCTCAGTAGGATGTGAATCACTGTGAGAGTGGCTTTTTTATTCTGTTCTCTGGAAGTTCAGTGCATGGTCCTCAGTCACCCTCTCAATTTGTTAGTCTTCTGTACTTGGAGGTCAAATCTTGATTTGACTTCCCCACTCTTGATGGTATTTATTTGTTTGCAACCAAAAGCTTGTAGTTCCCTTCCCTTCCCTTCCCTTCCCTTCCCTTCCCTTCCCTTCCCTTCCCTTCCCTCTGTGAACCAGCAGAGTATGTATTTACATTTTCACTGTAATAGATTGTCTCCTGAGATTATGAAGTCCATCATTTTCAAGAAAAGCAAAATATGTATTTGTTAGGACAAGTATAACTATTTTATTTTTGTCTTGTAGGACTTAGGTGGGTTAGCTAGCCTCCAAAATTTCTTTCTACATGCATTTTCTGTGATTCTCTTGATTGTACAGCACTTGTGATTGCTAAGTGATAGTTATTAATGGAGGAAGCTTTTGCAAGTTGAAGTAAATTGTGAGAAAGGGTGGTCTCAATATTTGAACTGTTTCTTTAGAAGACGTAGCTTGGTTTTATTTTTATGTTACATATTAGCATTTCAATTGTGTCTCCTTACAAGTGATCTTCTGCCTTGTAAAGTGATAAAATCTTAACACTAGAGGACTAGGTGGATTAGAAGAGCACTAATAAAGGAAGCAGTGTGATAGTTTAAAGTTTGCTCAAGAAAATGTCATTACATTGTAGTACGCCTGACTGAAATCCTAGTAATAGATTTTTTCTTTCCTTTTTTGTTTTTTTTTTTTCCAGTTCATACTTCAGTATCTGCCCCTTTGGCTTTTAAAATTGGTTTATTGACATTACCCAGGAAAACAAAATGCCACCTGAGCATAAGGATGTAATTTATGCTTTTGTCCAGTTGTTTACCAAGGATTTAGATCAGCACATTAAGGCAAGTCATGTTTTTCAGTGCTGTTTTTCTGGCGAACAGGTCATTGTAGTGTTTTTTTCTGACACGATACTGATGGAAAAGAAGACAAAATAGTTACCTAATAGCTTTTATATAACCAAGGTGATGTACCTAAAAAATCAGTTTCTCTTGTATGAGCTCAGGTAGTTTGTCTTGAAGAAGCATTGTTATGGTAATTCAGCAAATTAGACTGTGGCTATCTATATTTCTTTGCAAGCAAAGCCAAATGCAAATACTGTTTTTCTGTGATATAAAATTGTAGGAAAATTATTAAAAAGCTGCCACAGTCTTGGACAACTTAGTGAATTTAGATACCTTTTATATTTACATGTCAAATTATATATATTTCATACTTTCTGTAATATGGAATAAAATTTTCCCATGATAGACCAGATCAAATAAATCCCCCTAGAGCATCTGATGTCTTAATGTGGATTTTTAAGATTCTTAAATTGAACACTGATTTCTGGTAAATACTGGAACATAAACCAGCCAATGTGGCTGTCTGAGGTGCTCAGATGGGAAAGTAGGTTAAGAGCAATGTTTTCTCTCGTACTGACCATTGCTAAGCACATGGAATTGAGTTTTAGATTGTAGTTTTTCATAAACTCTTCCCTATACATATATATGCATGTATACATACATAAATATGTTTTTGTTTGTTTGTTTTTAAAGGAAGGACTTTTCTCCATCCCTGCATCCCAAAGCTTGCTGGTAAAATGACCAATATCATTGAAATATTTTATTAGAGTTTATTTCTCGAGATACAAGAAGTATGTAAAACCTGAAAGAAACACAGATGGACGTAGATTTTAACTAAAATGTATTGAGAATGATGGATATCAAGATGCTGAGTCCTGCTGTGTTTTGATACATTTATATAGGTTATGCAGATATCCTGCAGTCATTGCATACTGGTAGAGCACGGAGGGATTCCTGTTGCACCACTAAGCCATGCAGCAAGAACTCCTGAAGCAAGCACGTGCTAGACTGCTTGCTTTATTGCTGTGCTTCAGGATCTTTTCTTCTCAGGGAACAAGCAGTGCCTGAAGCCATTGACTTTCCCAAGCGGTTCAAGATCGAGGAAAGTTGTACTTTGAACTTGTTCCTACGTTGCAGTAAATCATTCAGTGAAAGAGGAGTTACTCGAGATTTGGCAAGTTGTGCTCATCCGAATGCACAAATGGGATTTCAGATGTGAAAATGACTGAAGGTCCCCAGAGCCAGAGCAGCAGCACCTTTGGGCTCCAGCTGGTGAGGAGTCGCAGTGTTTATGGGTAACTTGCTTGGTGAACCTTCTCAGCACAAGCGAGTCTGCAGCGACTGGGACCGAGAGAAGCATGAGAGAAACCCTACCTAAGCAAGCAGGACAGGGTGAGGCAAAAGTGCCTGTTATTTCTTACCTGTGGTCTTTTGGACAAATGTACATTATATAAATCCATGAAATCAGGTATAGCTTCTTTTAATACTACTGATGTAAAAATTAGGTCTTGGGTGGTCACTTATGGTTCAAGTAGCAGTTTATATATTTATTGTAATTATACACAACCTTGACAATCCGTATTGCCATTCAAAAATAAATTGAAGTATCGTCAATTTGCACATGGTCTGTCACTAAGCAAGATCCCATTTACATACATAGTAAACATTTTGCATACTTAAACACTGCTTTCAATTTTAACAGCCCCCATCTCTTCCCTCCCCCCCATCCTGCGGAGATATGTTTAGAATATGTAAACAAACTCTTCCAACTATGCAACATTCAGTAACTACCACCTTTTTTTCTTTCAACTTAAATCACTTCAGCACTTTATAAGGATGGCTGATGGGCATAGCTCTTAATTGCATTTTGTTTAAAACGATTCTTCGTATATTGCATTGCAGTGATCCCTGCTTTTCACTGCTTGATTGTTTCCCTCTGACAAGGAAGACAGAAAATGGAGTTTAATAACTATCAGGTAAGCCACATGAGTAAATCCCCCTGTACCATTCTGTAGTACTAATACTCATGTTCAGCTGTGTTCACCTGTTATTTCTATGTGTAATAGATGGCTCAAGTCTTCAAATTTCAACTGTGAACTAAGAATTCAGGTAAGAGTCAGCTACCACACCGTTTCTCTAGTGTATTAAGAATTTCTATTTATAGTCCTAACGTTATCTTGGGAGTTGCAATGAACATTTACAAGGCTTTAACTGCCTTTTGTTAAGCTGTGTGTTTTTACTACCTCTGTTTTCTGGTGCTTCAAAGGCTAGAAAATACAGAATAATGAGAAAAGTGTTAAGAAACAACATTAATATTTTCTGTCCAGTTAAAAGAAAACTCATAGCTTGTGGTAAGTAATGTAAGCATCCTTGGTGTTTCTAGACACTATATAGATCCACACCTGAAGTTTGGTCATCTGGAAATCAGTTTAGGATGGCTCACATAAATCAGCATATTAAAGTATTAATTACTGTGTGGTAACAAATATCAAAGCCATGTTTTGAGGCATGAGGATTATGTTGAAACTAATCTACAGGAATTGCATTTAGCTTCTGTTTCTACAACAGCGGGCTAGGTGCTTTGAACCAGCAACTTCAATATATTTGTAAAATGGTTTTGTGTTTTTGAAAGCCAATGTCACATAATCAGAAGAAATGGACAACCAGAGCACTGAGAAGTGTCAAGACTCCCCCCTGGCCCCCCCTTACAGCTTTAAAGTTCTCACTAACACCTGCATCAAGAAATATCCAGGAAAAGTCTCCTGCCCCTTCTTAGCCTGTTCCCTGAAATTGTGCTTAAACTTAAACCTTACAGGAAAAAAAACAAAAAAAAAACAAGAAACACTGAAATATGGAATATTTGAAAAAAGTTAACAGGAAGAAACTATAGCAGAGACTAGAGTTTTAACACACTGAGATACTTCTGAAAAGTGTTAAATAATTTCAAGTGTTGGAGATACAAAGACATCAACAGACAGGTTGGATGCTTAGATTAACAGCTTTTGCTTTTGAGAAAAAACAAAAACTTCACACTATGCACTAAAAGTAAGGTCAGCAAAGTGACTCTCTGAACACCCCCAAGGCATACTGTGTTGTGTAGCTGTAGGCCTGTATGCCTCAGAGGTGGCATGCCAGTAACAACAGCTCCCCTCCAGTGCTGCCACACCAGGAAGAAGAGGGTACCTCCTGCCAAACTGTCTTGTGAAGCCAGAGCTGAACTACACGTTAGGTGCTTCACCCACAGAGTTTGGAGTGCTTAGGATCAAACCAGTTACTGAGGTTTTGCAAGCCTGTCCCAAAGGCAGTATTTGTACAGGAAGAGGACGGCACTACCAGATGCAAAGAAGGGAGAGGATTCTTCATTCAAATTCAGACATATATAGCCAGCTCGGTGGCCAAGCAAGGAAGGCAAGTACACTGTGTTAAAACTCCCTTGTCAGATGAAAAAAAAAAAAAAGAAAAAAAAAGTGTATCAGCTTCAGGGATGGTTAAAAAAAAATCTGTGGTATATACATCTATGTGAATTTCTAAGAGAAGCCTTAAGTTTAAAATAGCGTGATAGAAGATGTGGAAATGAAGCCATGAATCAGTTTTACAGTAACTAGTAGCAAGTTTGTTTAGTAAAGCAAAGCAACTTTAAAGCCATTTCTTAAGGAAGAACATTAATGCCCAAGAAGAGAAAGAATTTGTACTTTTTACAGGAAAGAAAAATATCTTACTGGTAAAGCAAAGTACTTCTGCTGTTTTGTAACTGAACTTTTACATAAAGTTGTAGACTGACACTCCCTCCCACCCCCAAACAAAAACTCGACTACCTTTATAAAGGTAGTGTTGCTTCCTATTTTTTTCTTGTTATGGGAACATTTTCAAACATTAGAAATACGTCTTGCCCTCAACAGAATAGGAAGCATCAAATAAGATGTTAGCAATTAATACTTTAAGCTATACAAGATGCAGGGTACCACACTACTACTATTGGTTCCCACACAAAGCTTGTGGTGTTACAGTGGAAGATATTCATTCTGGTGCTGTCAGGGTGGCCACAAGGTAACTCACTTGAGTCCAACATGCAAAACCTGTTCAGTTGTGCTTAGTTCAAGTAGTTGAAAACCTTAAATCCGGTAAAGTTTTCTTCTTTGTAACAGAAACAGATTACACATTAACAAGTCATACCTTCACACGGTAATGTGAAGCTCGCTGGGGAAAGAATTTTGCCCTTACAAATGGGATTAACACATACTGTGTTACTAGCAACCAGTTGCTATCTGCAGCCCACATGTAGCAGTACTCTTCACAAGGGATCTAGAGACAGAGCAGATGCAGAGCAAAAAAGTTCACTGTTCTAGTAAGAAAACCTTACTAAGACTACTTTTCTTTACCATATCTGCTTAAGCTTGACATATTAAACAGCTATACAATGTCTCTGGCCTTTATGCATAAAAATTGCTTCCACCGCTTGCAATATAATGTTGAGCATTTAATGACCAAGAACAGGGGAAAGATTTTTTTGTTCTTACATATGACCTTTTAGCTGTTGGAGAGCTCACAATGGAGAGCTCCTCTGGATGAGCTCTTCCCCTGCCAGGTATCAGGAAGTCTACTTAACAAATTAATGTTTAGATGGGTTTTAGGAAGCCAATACTTAAGAATGCTAGTCATTACATTACTGTGGTAAAGCCATGGAAATATTCATAATGTTAAGCCTACGGGACCAAAGCTTGCTCAGTCACGTACTGACTTACACTAAAGACAACTGACACTGAAGTACAGTCACCACTTTGGTGCCAAAGATGTGCGACTACAGCAACAGAAGTCAAGACTGAGGTTGTGGAGTAGCTGCAGCTCCCTTCAAGGTCACTCAGCTTTTGTTCAAGGGCTTTAAATATGTAAATTCAAGGTGCCACACCAGTGACCATTGACTGTGGGAGGAGGTATTTGCATCTCTGGCATGAAGGTACAATTCCAGCACTTAAGCTAGTTTAGCAGCTCTATCTACATCTGTAAGTGATGCTTCCTTTTTCTGAGTATAGTGCAGAGTACGGTTCACCTCCATCAACCACAGCTCAGGCCAAGGACTCTCTTTTTGTAGCATCAAGAGTAGTCAACATCAGGGCATGGCTGAAAATAAATTGTCTGCCAAAGCTAGAAACAAGAGCATGACCCTTTGCTTGTTTACAACAGCAACAGGCTTATACAGGAGAGCTGCTGCTGGAATGCCTGTCCAGCTATCACCTGAAAAGCTAAATGCATTTCTGCAGTGGTGTTCAAGTCATTGAAGTGTTACACTGCAACTAATCTCAGTCTCTTATGCTGACCTGGCTAATAATCCACTTTTCATGGAGTAGCCCACTCCTGTTCTGGTAATGCAGGAGTTGTTAAAAGACAAAAGAAAAGTGGTTTGCTTTAACAAGTGCTACAGTACCTCCATGACTGGCAGAAGCATTCAGTATATATGAACGTACATTGAATCTTGATGATGTACAAGACAAAGAATATAGTGACTCAGCTATGTAATACGACACTTTCATTAGATCAAGTAAATGAATAAAGGTAACTGGTAAGCAATGCAATTTCATCAAGTAGATTTCACCTTTAGGGTAATGATATCCAGTTTGTATGCTCTTTTGTTTAGATCCATGATCAAAAGGACTGTATATCAAGTACCATGCGTTAAATAAGTAAGCACTCAGTATTTGTTTCAAGTTTGCCACAAATAGGATTTAAACAACCTCAAAATTAGGTGTGCTGCTATCCAGCTCACACAGCACAATTTCTGCTGTTTCTCCTCCCCAGCACAACATATGATCAAGATGTAGATTTCACTCATAACAAAAGTGGAAATAGTAACATGTGCAGCAAGACATTTTCAAGGGAAAGCTATGCAACAATCCTTGGATATTCTACCACTTCATACTATTATCATTAGCATCATCCTATCGTAAGCACAGTCCATAATGTAACAGCAATGTGCAATGAGACCATTCACTTAATTTCAGCAAATGGCAGAGCCAATATGCTAGTATTTTGTAACTAAGATTGTTAGTGGTATGGGACTCTAAAAGTGTTTAAGCATGTATTAGTTTATATGAAAGAGACTGTACAATTTTCATGGTACATCAACAAGATGGACTAGTATGCCAACTAACCTCTATTTTAATATTTAAATTATAACAATACAATAACTAGAAAAGGTCAGTGCTTCAAGTGACAAGCTTTGCCACTTCAATTCCAATATTTTTCCAAAATAAAGATGCAATTAGATCTACACTTGAGCATCAGTAGTGCAATACAGTATCCTTTCCTGAAAAAAGGAGCTGAGGTTTATCCACAATAAAAGCTTTAAATAAGGTAGATTGTTGCCATTTATATATCAATTCTGTATGTTTGATATAAAATATATTGGGAAAGCTTAAACTGACTTATACAATCTACATTTGGCTAAAGCTCCACATAAGCAGCATCAGTGGAAATGAACATCAGAGGTGTACTTAATATGAAACACTTTCAAAACTACTCAGCGACAAATGACAGAAGGTTGGCTAAGAATAACTGAACATCTGAGGTGTGTACCAGACTAAAAGAATGGACCCTGTGGTTACTTGCACTATTTTAATTAAGTAAAAGAAATGCAAAGTTTAGTCCACTTCCATTTCTCCAGATGGTTTGGTCTGCTGAGAATTGTCCTTCGCTGGATCAGGTCTTGTTTCAGTACCGCTCTGTCCATTCACTGGTCCATTATGTTCACCATTAGCTTTTGACTGCGCATCACTGGGAGGTTCTATCTTCGGTTTGGGCTTGTATATAATAGGATTACAGAAGCCATCCAATTCCTGGTTGTAACAAAAGGGAGAGAAGTTATTTGGTGGCACAGTAATTTCATTAAACTAGAAATATCCCAAACTTATTTCAGGTTCATAATGACCTGGACTTCAGCGTTCAAGGACTAGACTTCTCAATTCTTTCAAATCTAGAAGCTTAAAAGAAAAAAAAAAAAAAACCTTCCACTAGCTAAAGAGCTTCTGATTTGTTAAATGCCTACAGCAATCCATTTTCTAGCAAATCCGGTGCTTTAACTCTGAATATTTTAAAAAGGGCTATTCAGAGGTACTGGCTGTAAGTCAAGAGCTAGGATTGAGCACTGATAAAATTCTTGCTCCCTCTATATGGCTCTTATCTGAGCTTTAAGATATCTGTAGGTATAGTATTCTAGCTCAATACAGAGGCCAAAATCTTGTTAAAGAAAACCTTATTAGAATACAACATGTATGACAATTTTTTTACCTTGGATTTTGATAGTATTTCTGCCACTTTGACAACTGGATCTTGAGTTAGACTTAGTTTGTTCTGGGCATTCATTTTGCTGTTCAACCAACTCATAGCCTCACTAATGTATTTTTCAACTTTCTCCATCTCAGCAGGATCTAGGTGATCATATTTTTCATCCTAGGGAGAGAGATGTTTATATCATCAATTAGTACATGCTTATCAACCAATTAACAATTTCATGGACACACAATAGGATAACATTACTACAACCCACTACAAATAAGGGTTTTTAACTAGTGTTTAGTATGAAGAGTGACTATAGAACAAAACACAGGAAATTATTTTTAGACATATTTGAAAATTTGATCTTAAGCGCACACTGCTGAAGCACTGGTTAGTAATGAAGTTGCAAGAGAACAAACCCACCCGAGTAACTAACCTCACTATATTATCTTGTATAAGATATAAAAACAAGGATAACAGCCTGAAGTTGAGATAGCCATTGCAGTTGGTGCTAGTCACCATAAATAACATGACTATGCTTAATTCACGTTCATGAAGAAACCTTTTTTGTTAGCAATCAAGAATGGTTTTAAAAGTTCTCAGGAATGTAAGCACAACAGCTATTTTAAAGCAGCTTAAAAGTTAATCCTATAGGATTTCTTTTTCAACACAAAATCTTGCAACCAAACACAAACCCATAACAGTTCATTCCCTAAATAATTTGCTTCTACCTTGTTTTTGTATGCTTCTACTGCTTTCATAAGGAGCTGAATCTTCTTCCCCAGTTCATTTAAAACTTTTGGTCTCTCTTCATGTTCCATGTATCTTTCCTGAATAGGCTGTCCAAATCTCTGGAAATAAAAGCGCAGAGATCTTGACAAAATACAAGTTTAGCTTAGTCTGGTCAAGGAATAAAACATGGCACCAGAAGGAAGGCTGCTTTTTCCTCCTTTTCACACACATTCAAGAGCTTAACCTTTGCTTTTTGCTTTAGAGCAACAAAAAAGCCCCCAAGTTTAAATAAGGAATAGTGCTCTGCCTTACTTGACTTAGTATTTTGCAGTTATTTTCAGCAAAAAGAGCATTTGGGACAATGCACTTGGAAGAGAAACGAGACAAGATTTGCACGGATGGCTTGAATTTTAAAATAGTCAGAAAAGATCTAGTTTTATCTATTGTCTGTTTTTTCCTTCTCTTGAATACTGGTATCCAGGCAGCAGTTGCCTATACTGCTGTTTCCACCATTATCCCCTCCCACAAAGGGAACCTAATTTGAGAGCAAACAGTTGGAACTCTACAGCTAGAGACATATCCTTGAAGATTATTACAAACCAAACAGTCATTCATCAGAACTCACATTTGCCCTTGAGATTATTCAAGTACTTCAGTTTTTTTTTTTTTCATTACTAATCAAATGATACAGTGGAAACTGCTATCAAAGTGTTCTTCAGCCTTTATCATTAGATATTAGACCAAAAATTCAGTTTTATGATATAGCTGTAGAAGACAATTGAAAACAAAAGCATCTATTTTCAAGCGTAGTTTTGAATGCCTGGGAGAACAGTCAGTTACTGTAAAGCCTGTCAGGCTGTAGCAAGAACTACAGAAAATGCCCACAGCGATTCTATTATTTCTCACTAGAGTTGGACTGCTTCATTAACTGTTCTCAAATTAGAAGCATAACTGACATTAGAACAAACTGTACTCCTAGTTCTATGTATTACATTCATTGTACAACTGAACAGACAGATACGGTCCGGATGTCCATACTCAGAAGTTAATGGATTTACAAAACTCACATAGGGGTATGCATATACACACCCCTCAACAGAAGAGCTTTACTGACGTTAGCCATGTATATACACTACCTCCATTCCCCCTTCGTCTAGAAAAGAACTTCAAGCCTTACTCTTAATTCCTGAAGCTTATCCATGTAGACTTGTTTTGGCTGGTCCTCCCCATCTTCATAAAGCCAGTTTTCTGTGTCTTCCAACATCAAGGTCAGCTTGTTTGTATCCTATGAAGCAAGTCGGAGACACTGTAGATTAGCAGAGAACAAGACAAAGGAGACTGCTTCCCCAACAAATAGAACCACCCCCTACTCAAAAAACAAAACAAACCACACAACTATTTCATCAGTTTAAAACACAGGAAAGGTGAAGGAAAACTGTAGCTGACAGACTTCAAAAAGCAAGATTTTACAGAGAGATGCAAAAGGCACGACAGCCCTACTGATTTGATTTGTAAGTGAAGTTTATGGGAGTTGCATAGCTTATACACGAGCATATACGTTGCTGAGTAAGATTCCTGTGTATTCTTTTTACATGGTTAAGTTCTGCCATTCAGGGTCTCTGAGAGCAGAAGAGAAGAACAGACAAATTTGGACACACGTACATACACATCTATAACAGATTCACAGAACAGATTCACAGAACGTTAGGGATTGGAAGGGACCTTGAGAGATCATCTACTCCAATCCCCCTGCCGGAGCAGAACACCTGGATCAGGTCACAGAGGAACGCATCCAGGCAGGTTTTGAATGTCTCCAGAGAAGGAGACTCCACAACCTCTCTGGGTAGCCTGTTCCAGTGCTGAAGTTAAAATTGTTTTAATTAAACTATCAGCTATAAACAAAGATCTCATCTTCAGTTACTTGGAAATAAAAATCTTCTCTACGTCCTTAACGTATTTAAGAGATTGTTTTGAAATTGGTATGGGAAAGAGCCTCACATCCTTGAGTTGATACTGGAAAGCCATCTGTACTGTGTTGCTGGGTTGATAACCAGGTAATTCATAAAGCAGACCTTAAAACAACTGCTGCTGCTGGAGAGATGTTTCAACAACTCGTTGCCTGCGTACCAGCCACTTATTTAGATGGCTGTTACAGAGAAACTATTATTCAATGCTGCTTTTGCAAAAGCCCAGCGTACAGGTTTCTTGACCATCTTTTATACTTGGTCTTTGACAGCACATCAGGTTCAATATAGTTTTAGGTGGGGAAAGAACCACATTTCTAAATTAATGAAATGCATTACATTCCAGGACAAGTCCTAGAGACTCCTGCAGTCCCTACATATACCACTCATAACTTCAGATACAAAGTTTTTTTTTTCCTGCAACAATTGAAACACACAGGCAAATCTTACTTCTTCAGTGATGAACTTCTCAAAGACTCCACACAGTTTATCTCTGAAGTCATATACATATTCTTCAACAGCGTTCTTAGCATCATTTCTTTCCTTCTCTAGTTTGTCTTGCATCATCATCTTCCCCTAGGGTGGAAAAAAAAAAAAAAACTTAGTTAAAACTCAAAGCATTTCAAGTGTCAAACTTGAGCATTACTCTTTTCAAACTGTACCACAGAAGTTTTAAGAAGCCTGTTAATTCACAATTACTGATTAAATTTTCACCTTTGTGTAATTTCTCTTCACCCCCAGGAAGAACTGGAACAGGGGGGAAAAAAACACGTTCACATTTAGAAGCTGCTTGGCAAGTGCTTCAAAGTAAATGGATCAGGTAGAAATTACGATCTGACCACCAGAGACAGAACTGAAGTAAAATATTGGCTTTAGTTTGGAAGTCACTAGGAGTTATTCTGCCCTACAAAACTTATTTTATTCTTTGCACTGCCCATCTTTCAGGGAGGAACTTATGTTGGTATGATTTTCACAACAGCAGACACGGCACACCTATAAAGTTCAGACAGGATCCTCCAAAAGGCGACTTTTCTAGATGTAACACTTTCCAGTTTCCTGCTGATATAGAACTTGAAGGGCAAAAAACATGGTCTAGCCAAGGACACAGCTTCCACAGAACACCAAAGTAAAAGTCTGCAAGCGCTAATCCTGACCTGTATCAACTCAGTCAATAACAACTCACATTCCTATAATATACTGCGCAGCCTTTACTGGAAATCCTAGGAATTTCCTGCATACGAAAGGCATTGATTGTTCAGGTAATGACAGGCTAATAGGTTAAACTCAGTTCTGGGTAAACTCAGCTCAGCATTACTCGTAAAACTGATTAATTTCATCTAACAACAAAACAAAAAACAAAACCAGCAAAACGAAAACCCTTATAACTGAAGACAAAGTCCCAAGAAATTCTAAATTAGAAAATGTTTATGGTTGCAAATACTTTATAAATATTTATTTAGTAACATTAATTTGAGGCATCGTCTGTATATGCGTCTTACCTCATTTTCTATATAGCAATTGATAAGATCTTGTCCCAGTTGTCTATAGAGGCTTGCCTGTATAGGTAGATCAATACTCTTAATTTTTGCTTTAGCCTTTGGCTGGGTTGGATGATCTTGCTTGTCTCCAGAAGCAGCCTGTAAGATTTACACTTGTAAAAAACTTTCAAGAATAGAAATACTGCTACATTTATGCTCAAAAAAGATAAACCAAACTAATAAGACAGCTACAAATTAATTGCATGTAAATGAAGTACAATTACATCTGCTATTCAGAATCACCATTACCTTAGTTTTGAACCAAACCAGTAGAATTTAATTCCTTTAGATGTAATGTGAAGAGCTGTTCAGAAAACTTGCTCAAAAGCTAAAGGCACTGCCTGTTCCTCTCCATAATGTTTCTTAAGTTTCCCTAAATTCCATCTTCACTATAAAAGTACGTTAAAGGAAACTTACTTCCAAGTCTTGACCACACAGTATGTTGAAAATGCAACTGCTAAGGTAGAATTTCTAACTCAACCATTGCAGTATAGCTGTGCTCTTCCAAATACAGTCCCTATGTATTGCAACTACAGATTAACCGAATGAAATTGACAATACTAGGCAAAAACAGCTAAGGGAAGTAACATTACATTTCCTTATCAATACTGAATACAAACTTTTGTTTCGGTTCCTGCATTTTCGGTTTCCTCATCTACTTGGCTCTGTTGTTCAGCTTGATTTTTCTGAATACCTTCATCTTGATCAACCTGCATTTTATCCTAGAAAAAAAGTTATACAACTCAATGCACAGTTTTGTTGTACGATTTAAGACTGATGTCAATTACACTACATCACAGATAAGGTGGACAATTCAGTCTTGAGAAGTTTGATTCACCATGTTTAAACGGGCATTTTGATAATACTGCTTGTATTGGTGTCTCTCTCAAATTAAATGGAGATTCTATTCGGCCTGCCCCCCTTTAAATAATTATGATGTTGCCATCCATAGAATTATACTAAGCCCAGCAAACACTCCATTTTAATTTCAAAATAAATACATATGAAATATATGCAAATAATGGTTTAGAAACACAACACCAACACAAGCAATTAACTATAGATTCTCTATAGAACAGCCAGAACTTTGAACACATACCATTTCTCCCCCAAATTTTAAACTTCGTAATCCAAAGCAGAAGTAATTTAATCATTTTAATTGCTACCTGCATCTGTCTCACAGGACAATGATAAATCATTTCTGTAGTAGCCTTTTATAGCACATGACCAATTATGTTCCCCTGCCACCCCATGTTTCACTTAAATTTATCTGTAGTTCACTTATGTCTTATTTTAAATTTAAGGGTCTTAAAGACATCACTGAAAGAGCTGATCACTTGATTTAGGTCAAGTTATCCAATTCCCTGTTGTCACTGCAAAATCTTTTAACAATGTATTAATAAATTAAGTTTCAAGTTTTCAGGATGACTCCAATGTTTGGACATCCGGAGTATCAACAAATAGTGAGCAGCAGCCGAGGTATGGAAGGTCAAAGACTACTTCCATTACAAGGAATTAAGATTCATGGATTCACAGACCACATATGCATGTAAGTTAATTTGCTCTTATTTCTCGGAAACACTAAAAATTAAACATTTAAAAGGTTTCAAACTCTAGCATGGGTGCACATGTTGCAGGTTAGCTATTAGTTGATTTAGCAAAGTTTTAATGATGAAAGTTGTAAGTAGGCTACTTTCCCCAAAATTTGAGTTTTTTCATTTTGGAATAGAAAAAAAAAATCTTTATTTACCGTTCTTACTGTTCACAGAGGAAAGGCAACAACCAGAAGGAACTGTCTTGCCTACACAAAAAGCTAGAGGTGGGGGAAATACATATATATACACCACAAACCTCCTCCTCAGAGTCGAGGGTATCCTCAATAATGAAAGGTAATTGCTGACAAGCACCGTTGTAAAACAGAAGATGTATTAGGACGAATGGAAGTACTAATAAACAAAGCCTGAGGATGGAAGTGGTTACTCTTGTACTGAACACAGCGCACTCATCTTCGTAACCTCCACATGCAGTATGCCAATAACAGAGATGCCAGCTCAAGTGCTTCCCTTTTACACAAACCTCAGATACAAAGTGCTTGGCCACAAGGAACTGCAGGAGGCCACCGCTGGTGTGCCTTTCCCAGCTGCAGAAGCACCCCCTGGGACCCAGTCCTCAGATCTGCAGTGTCAATGTAAGAGCTGCACCTTGCGACTCTCAGCCATCTACTTTTAGTATGCAAGCCGGCAGTAATGAAATTAATCCTCCCTGCACTAGGATGGGAGAACTGACAGGTGGAATACTGTGAGCAGGCACCTCCGCAGTACTTTAGCGCTCTGACTAGCAGTGACATAAGGAAGTCTAAAATACTAATCCCTCAGTATTCCTAACAACACTGTTAAACATTTGTTTCCATTAATTCCCCCCCCACCAAGGCTTACAAGCCAGTTTGTAGGAACTACCGAGAGAAGTACATAAAGAAGTGCCTTAAGTGAAAGGTTTATGAAAAAATACCATGTATTTTTTACTCAGTGAAAATGTAGTACTTAAATGGCAACACATTTAATGTGATCTGACAAATGAATTCTAACGTTTTGACAGCAACATGTTAATACTAAGACTAGTACAGAGATGGTAAAAGCAATGAAAAAGGTTTTTCTTTAGAATCTACTTGTTTTACACCCTTGTTTTCATAGTGCCAGTACTTTAATAATAAACAAACATTAAGAAATGTGTTATGTAACTGAAGAAATAATTCAAGGGTGGAGAAGTGGCAATTTTCAAAAGCTATACACTATGATTTCATCCTCAATTATCGGCTCTCGTCAGATTACAAGGAGTGTAGATATTTACAAGTTTACATACCAGCTCATCATCTCTGCCTTGGTTTTTACTTGATGATTCAGTGTCCATAGGTGTGTCATTGTGATCTCCCTCTATGTTCTGCTTCTCTATTATAGAAGCATTAGCCACGCTGAAAAGGCCATGAATATTGACACGCACTTTAACCTTCACTTTGGAATTGTCACCATCGTGTTGGGGACCAACATTTTGAATAGTGAAACGCCCTTTAAAAAATGGTTTTAATTATTGTTCAAAAATAAAACCAATAAAAACAAACAGAAAAGACAAAGTAAGCAAAAGGAAATACACAACTTCAACATTGTTAAATAGCAACTTCATGTAATTTAGATCAACTCTATTTAGAAACTTCCTACTTAGTTGTCAGTTCTACAATGTAAGCTGAAGCTAGACTATTAAAATCTGGTTCCCCACTTATTACTAATTTATACAGCCACAGGAAGCTTTTGCTTTGTATCTGTATTTCATAAAAAATTCAACATAACATTATTAGGTATTATACTTCTCTGTTGCCTTCTCTAACCATCACACTAGAGAAACTATTCTGTGATTTCCCTCAAATATTTTTTTCATCCACGGAACTCAAACTTTGCCCTGAAAAAATGTTAACAGAGAAAGGTTCCATTTGAATTTGATAATGAGGACACATTGAACATTTTGGAGACTGAACAGTGTGCTTTCCAAGGCTTCCAGAAACAGCGAGGTTGATGCTCTGAAAACTGTTGCAAATTTAAGTGAAAATAATGCAGGCTGTGCACATATAGATGAGAATGATCTGTCCTAAAGATGACAGACATCTTGCATAGACACTCGAAAAAGGTAGTACCACATTTATACCTGACTCAAATCAGTAAATAAAATCAATTAGTTTAAAGACTCTGAGGAGTCAACTACTAATTGTGAGTAAAGCAGTATTAGCTACAAGGAAACTAATTCATACCATCTAATCCTTTTGACTCTACTACAGATGCTTATGTTCAGAAAACACCTATGCTGTATTTTCTGTGATGAGCAGAAAGAGACACGAGGAATACCTATCTGGACAGACAGATAGTGTTAACAGCTCCTTTGATCCAATTTCTTTGAAAAATCTGGGCTGGTGGGCACATCAGATCCTGTTCCATTTTACCGAAGTTGCAAGAACCAGACAACAGAGCACTAAACTCTTTGCGCCTACATTTTTAAAGCATTTAGAAACAGTGAAGAATGAAGAAAGTAAATTTCCTAGTAACTGCCATAAGATGATGTCGATATTGTCTGATCACTGCACCTAAGCCAAGAAGACTGTTCTGAGCCTTTCTAAAGAACCTAGGCTTTCCTATAATCTAGGAAATATGGAAGTAAAATCTCATATATAAAGGAGAACTATCTTTCTCACTGTCGACACAAGTTTTTTTTTTTTTTTTTTATTATTCATATGTTCTTACCTATTCTGGAATCAGGATAAGGCACTTCATGCGGATGGGTATAGTAAGCTTCCAGGTCAAAAGGCTCTTTCTTGTGAAAAGTAATTACTTTTGAGAAGGGAGCAGCATGATTCTTACTGAAGACTTCACATTCCCTAAAGCAGTAAAATATTAAGTAAATTTAAACCACTGAGTCTAATATAATGGATAATCAAGTTATGTTATGATCAGCAGCCATGCTAAACAAGCCAACAAATAATTTACTTAAAACGTCTGTTTCTGACAAGAGTTGCACATTAAAGGCCTGTAGGTCTCAAGCTGGACTATGCATTTTTATGTTGCTTCACAAAAACTAAGCAAGTTCACACAAAAGCATTTTTAATTAACTATATTTCTAATGGTAAATCAAGAAATAAAATGAGAAAAAAAGAGCTATTCAAGTAGATGACAACTTCAAAGTCTGACGGCTTGGTCTTCCCCACAGCTCAACATTTTTCTTTATACACACATACAAACACACACTTTTTTACTAGGCACCATAAAACTTACCCTGTCCCTTCTTCGTAAGATGATTTCCATCTTAATGTTATGGAATAAGGAACAACATCAGTGATGGAAAATTCACGCACTTTAAAAGCTGGGGAAAGAATTGCACACTAGAAAACAAAGACCAGAATTTTATTATATCTATGTAGCAAAATAAATAGCAAGTACAATAGTTAATAGCTAAGTGCAGAAAGGCTACAATGCATACAAGTCACATGGAGGTCCTGCTTACCACAGAATTTTTAACAGAAGCTTCCTACTCTTGGTAGAAAGTTAATTGAACTGAAAGACTTAACTAACTTAAGGTAATAGTAAGAGATGCCACTTCCCGAGTGATCGTCAGTAAAGACACAAGCAAAGCTTCCAAATGACTTACGTGAAGTGGAACACTGAATTCAGGTCATCACATTTAACAGGTCTCTAAGAAGACCATTCCTTTTAACATGACACAGTGGCAAGTTACCAAATGTCATACAATCATTTCTGATATGGTCACTGTCACCAACTGTTCAAGTAGCAAGTAAAACTTTGTATCTTGTTTCATCTATAGTGCCTTTTGGTTTTGATTAATTACACTGCAGTAGCACATAACATTAAACGAGAAATACCGAATTTTAATATCCATACCTGCAAAGCACAGCCTCTTGCAACAGCCTCATCAGCATTTAGCGTGGTGCTTATTTCTTTACAGAAAAAGTTAGAGATCTGTTCCTTCACTGCTGGAATTCTAGTAGCCCCACCTACTATTTCTATACTGTAGATATCTTCACGCTGAAGTTCTAGAAAAGAGTGCATGGCCTTTAGTTATCATCAACATATCAAAAAGCTGTCTTTGGACAACCAAAGTAACATCGAGTTCTCTTACTATCTATACACTGTGACGAGCACTGAATATATTCAATGGCCAACAAGATCTTTAAGACTAGATTTGTAGTGCTGCATCTTACTCAAAATCCTTGACCCTCCTGCAGACTAAAAATTTTCTGGTTGCATGATCCTAGAAAATGCAGAAGCGAAGCATCAAATAGGGCTTACTTGATGACAGCTGCTCCTCAGACATGCTTTGTCTATGTGTATCCTCTTTCTGGTGGGCATAAGCCCAAGTGTGCGATAGGGTTTTTTTGGGCAGCCCTGTACTACTGCACAATACCTCCCACCTCCCAAACAAGAACAAAGTAAACCCCAAATATACTTCAATATATGTTTGGTTTAATTTTGTTTGCCAATACAGAAAAGCAAAACCCTTGACTAAAAATGTATAATAAATATTAAATTGTGCTTGCATGGTAACTTTAATTCTGGATTCAAGGTATGTGCAGGAAGTGACCTCAATCTCAAACAGCTGTCAGTCCTTGTATGGCTTTGCTTAGCAGTTACTCAAGTTCTTATTTCCAGTATTAGTTACAGAGCCAACTCAAAAAATAAGCAGAATTTTCCCTTTTCTTTCAGCTGAAGATGCTAAAAACAGGGTAAAACCTTTTTTCTATGAAAGTCTATTTCTCTCCTTTATACCATACTATACAAAAAAAAAAAAAATGCTATTTGCACATGCTTCAAATAATTTATTTTAAGAATATACTGCCAAGTTCTCAGGTCAGTGAAGACATATGTATCACATATGGAACAGGCTGGCCAGACAGTTGCAAAGTGTTCCAGTAAAGATTGATAGTTTTTTTCCCCCCATCACCCCCCC
>VXAA01001570.1:702913-715082 GCA_013399115.1 Anseranas semipalmata | reverse complement strand
CCCCCCCGCCCACACTTTGTTTTAAAAATCTTTCCACGGCCCAACCTCTTCCATTACATAGGGTGAATGAGGGGCAGTAAGTCAGGGTTGCATAGTGATCTGTGCACTGAATGAGGCAGGAATGGGATCATGCATACATGACAAGCATATGAATGGAACTTACATTTAACTTTTCAGTACTTAGCTTTGCAATTCTAATGAATACAAAAATATATTAAAAAGATAATCATTAAAGAGATCTAGGATAACTGCATTACTAGTTACTTTCTAGAACCAAAGGTAGTATCCAAATCCTACTTACTAGCTTGTTCCATGGCTGCTCTTAGAGGAGGTTCCACTCTGGACAGAAGGGCGGCACACAATTGCTCAAATTGAGCTCTGCAGGAACAGGGAAAATGTTTCGTTTTACAAGACAGCCGAGATACCACACTTGATTGCACTTCAGTGAAAATAATGCACAGTACCTGTTCATCTTACTGGAGACATCAAGGTCATTCATGAAGCATTCAATATTGAGTGGAAGGTCAGAAGCATTTGCACTCATAAGCTTCTTTAGTTTTTCACATTCCTGATACAATCGTAGCAGCGCTCGGGGATTCTCTTTTACATTCAGTTTGTATTTTGTCCTAAATTCTTCAGAGAAGTAGTCTACCAAAGCCTCATCAAAATTCCTGCCACCTAAGAAGGGGTCAAAGGTAGTAGCTAAGACCTGCATAAGGGTGAAAGGACAGATTACAAGTTATTAGACAATGTTTGTTTAGATATAGGAATAGCTTTCACATAGCCACTATTTTTAAAAGTTAACACCTTTAAAAACAGGTTTGATGTGACAAAATCCCTTGTGGACTTCTCACCATCTTCTGTCAGTGGCCTGACAGAACTTACATAAAAAAATCATTTATCATGCTTTTTTCTACTATGCTGCAGCCCCTACTCAGTTTACTAGCTCACTAAAGAAAAAGCAGACTAGGATAGCTATTTTGTCATGCTATTAATAGTTCTGTGCCATTTACCCAAAACAACCTCCCCCCCCCCCAAAAAAAAAAAAAAAAAAAAACTTCCACAGAACNAAAAACACTAGCATCTTCCATATGACTTCAGATGAAAACTACATCTTGCTAGCAAAGACAAATTGACAAAAACATTCAACCACCAGTAGCCCAAACATCAAAGATGAGAATCTCAGAACTAGAAAGTGTTAAGTTTTATTTTATGTTCAACTGAATTTAGATTTTAAACTCTCATGTGGCAGGAAAAAAAAACAATCATCATAGAATAATTTAAGGCAATTCAACAATTCCCCATAGGTAAATCAGTTGCTCAGCTGTGATGCTTGTGAGATCACCAGAATACACTAATATTTCATTCAGATAACATGACACCAAACCCACACATTTGCTTAATTGTCAAGCACTTTTCAAAACACCCTTCGGGCTACTTCATTTCTGAATTTTTATAAAAAACTGCTTTGCCAGAACTGCAGCGTTCTGAATTTCAAAAATATCAGCTACAGACTTTTTTTTTTAAATGTTTAAAAAAAACTTTCCATAGAACACTATTCTGAGTATTGTTCAATTAAATATGTTGGGAATATAGGATTTTACTGTATGGCTTAGAAGATTACCTTCAGTTTTCCCTTGTTAAAAGCACAGATTGAGACCTGGTATGCAGAATGCCCCATATCTACAAAGACCACATTTCTTGGTTTCTCTTCCAAGGCTGGCAGATCCTGCTTGTATATTCCATAAGCTAGTGCAACTGAAAAAGACCAACCCATGGAAGTTAAGGCAAAGCTGCATACCAATGTAAAGCATGCATTAAAAGCACTACCAAAAGACGGACAATGGTTATCTTTGTTTTTTCTAAATACCTCCATTACTCTGCTCAGATAGAACATAAGGGTGCAAAGGGACATGAGTTTTAGACCATATGAGTTGCCACGTTCTGTATTTTCATTTGTTTGATTTATAGTTTTACTATTACCTCATGCTCATTCATAATTGACATTGAAGTCTTCTGTATCACCTAACATCTCTTTCCAAAAGCAACTGCATGCTGCGTACCTCCAAAGCACACTAAGTTAGTAAAATATGCTCCATCATAAAATTAAATTTTTAGATCCAGGATTTTATCAGAACAGTTATTTTTTGTTTCTGCTTGGGAGTTATTGTTCATATACAAAGAAGGTCATCACAGACAAAATTAAGATGTTGAAAACAGCTTTTTTCCACTGTCAACAGAAGAAACTAACGTCAAGTGAAAGTTTAATACTATTAAACCATCACCTAGTATTTCAGTTCTGCTTGTACTCTAACATTGTAAATTGTAAAAATAGAGATGAAGTCTCATGCCTACAACTCTCCTTTGAAATTACTTTCAAGATTTTAGCTCAGTTCTGCAAAAATTCAAGCATGCTCAAGAAAAAAAAATGTTTCCAGAAGTGGCTTATAAGAAACTAAGATCTCAATACCAGCATCCATTCAGAAAGCTGACTGAGACTTCGTAAGAGAGAATTTAAATAAAAACTAAATTAGTGGTTTAAACTGCTCCAACCTTGGTTCCCATGAAGCGTCGCGTATTTTTATACTCTATCACAGAATTCATCAAAACCAGAAAAGGGCAGTAAATAAGTTACTTTATGGAAACAACAGTTGTGCCAATGCTATAACAGACAGATTTTCCACAAGCTTCAACTGTAGTTCTCCCACAGACTTATGCTTGACTCAATCTGAATATTTTGAAAAGTCATATAACTGAAGTTTCTAAACATGATCAGCAAGCCTGCTTTAAGATAAAGCTCCATAGAAATGCCGTTTGTGTAGAGGCAGCTTAAACCTTACATGAGGAATAGTTAAAAATGAAAATTATTTGGATTATGCAGTTTCAGATTTCCCTCAAATGTATTTTATTTCAAGTAAATATTAGATTATGATAAAAAAAAGTTTTCACCTAAATATTTCCATGAGATTTATTTTTATTCCAGCACAGCCAATAAGCTGGAAAGAAAAATGTCACATCCCCGTTTTTAATCAAACCTTGGAGAGGAGAACTTTGTTAACAGCTAACTGCAAATAAGAAAGGGATATGAATGAGAGGTCATTTGGAAGTGCACTGTAGAGCAAAATCATGGAAAATATCACTTAGAAGACTCCATAACACATCTTTGCTAAATAATGTATTTACTGTAATCTTTCAGACAGAAAATATGCAGGTTACACCTGATAATACTATATTATAGTATCACATAATACAACAATTGAGAATTTAGGTCAGATGCATACCCCAGCTAGGTTATTAAGGGATTCTGAAGCTAGCTCAGGCTTTCCTGATCCGTCTGCTGTAGCTCCATGGTACAGCAGAGAGGTAAGCAGAGATACCCGCTTCGTTTCAGAAGCAGGATAGCTATTCTCAAATGGCATTGTATTCAGGTTACGAAACCTGAACTCTCCTCATGTCTCATAAACTCTGAGCACCACCCCACTGACAGTTACTGTGCTTCCAGTTCCCAAGCTGGATTGGGCAGTACAAGCCTGGATAGCTTTTTCCCAAGCTCCTAATTGTGTAACAGTAGTGTGTCATCGCCCTTACAGATTCAATAGCTTGAGTTGTTAAAAAAGCATTTATACATGTTGCTGCTTTATTTCTGTGCACCTAGGCCTTTACCTGCTGTAGTTTCATTCATCAGCTTCAGACAATTTAATCCTGCAATCTGAGCAGCTGCCATTACAGACCTCCTCTCAGCATCAGTGAAAAAACTGGGTACCTGTTTCCAAGAAATAATTACATAGGATGTTACGACATACAGACTTCTTTAAAGTCAGACTTACCCATTAAAGAAGCCTATAAATTTCAAAACCACAAGACACTGTTATAAACTAACCTCAGATTAATAAGGCAGTCCAAATAAAACAGCTAATTCATTTTACTGCATATTTTAATTAAAATTTCAGAACATGACAAAATTTAAGTGAAATCCAGACTTGTTTTAAGGAGCGTATTTATGCACCAAAAAAACTGAAAAGTTTGATCTTCATATTGTTACCAGTTCAAAACATTTTAAGAAAGTTTCTGAAAACATTTATACAGCACAAAGTCAACACATTTGCTAAATAAGTATAAATAAATAGCCCCAAAAGAAGTTATTGCAGCAGCACTGCAGTACTACGCTTAGTTTCAGCACCACTGAACTAAACTTTGTGCTACAACTGGATGTATACCAAGCTGTATGATTTTTAGTCATCACCTAAACAACAGTTCCAGCTTGCACTACGATCTTCAGTTCCACCAACAACAGCCAATGCACAATCAGAGCCCATTTAGAAACCGGCTGCAGTCAGCTGCCATTTCTTCAACTTCAGTGAAGCTTAAGACACAGAACTATACTCATAGTTTCTATTTTGTTAGCTACCACTTCAGTGTATTTATGAAGAATCCTTCTTTGTGTGGAAGGTATTCTCTGCAAGTGTCTTTGTATACCGTAAGGAAGCAAGAAAAAAGATCAAAGCAGATTTCTAACAGCTGAACTATACAGCTTTCCAGTTCCCATGCCTCCATCTGACAGAAAGTGGATAACCCCAATACTTCATGCTCAGAGCTCGCAGCAGAAGAGAAGAGAACAAAGATAATGTGAAAAGCAGACATCTAGGACTTCATATCAGGAACAAACCCTCTTGTCTAAGTTCCACCGCCGCCACCCCCGTACTCCCCATTGGTGAGTGGCCTAGCTACTAAAGAGGCCCATAACTAAACCAGCCAAATAAAAAGACCTTTTCAAACAAATGCAGGTAATTCAGGCTTCTTAAATTGCCAGTATATTAACCTCAGAGCCATAAATTTCAGACAACTCTCAACTACACTACAACTAAACAGCATTCAACTATGTAACAACAAAGAAATTTAACATACACTTGGGCAGGTACTTTGGCACTGGGGAAGAATTGCTTACATGGAATACTTCTCTTTTATAGCAGGCAAGTTATGTAGCACTGGACCAGTCTGGATCAGCTTAAGAAGTATACTCTCTCAAAACAATCTTGATTTAATGCATTTTCCATTTTCTCACGCATGACTACAAAAGCTTTATCAGTTGCAAAAACATGTAATAAAGGCCCAAGTTTTTGGCAATGTGATTTCTATCCACTTGCATCTCTTTTCCACTGCACAATGGCATAAATGGAACTAGCTTATGTAAAGTTATCTATAAATGGAACTGCAATAAGTTTTACAACTTACTGAAATCACACAGTCCGCCACTGGTTTCTTCAGAGCACTTTCTGAAGTCTCTTTAAGCTTGGCCAGTAACATTCCTGTGATTTGTTCAACTGCAAACAGTCTCTCTTCATCGAGGTACCTCACCTGAAATAGAGCATTTTAACTTCGTAAGAAATCACCTCATGTTAAGCTTTATCAGCAATAACAGATGTCATTTTGCACTAACAGGCATTTTTTTCCTGTAACAGAGGGCAAGTGAAGAGTTTTGCCCAAGATTTAAGAAGAAAATTAGAAAAACATAGTTTTTGCCTTTTTTTTTTTTTTTAGAAAAAACAAGTTCCCCCCCCCCAATCCCCCCAAAAAATCAAATATCCTTTCAGACAATCATCTCTTCTCTAAAATGTACAACCTGGGCATTTTTGTAATTTTGAGCAATAAGGTCCAAGTTTAACACCAGACTGGACACAAATAACTCTCCACATGAATTGATGGCTATGGATTCACGCTACCTACACCAAATTGTAGGTGTAGGTTCAGTTTAGCTGAATATTTTTTGTGGAAAACCTTAACAACTGAATTATCTCCAGGGGCTATTCAAAATGCTACAGTATTTTTGTTGGATGGTTTTGGAATTAAAAACACTCCTGTGCAGGGAAACCCAAAAAGAGAAACAGCAACTGTATTTACGCTGGCAATTGCTATGATAATGAATAGATGTACAGAACAAACAAAACTCACTTCATATGGTCTAAAGCCCCTCCACAAAGCAACCCAAAGTGAGGATGACTGGGAGATTTGTTTTGGAAGTACACTCCTATTTGAATTAAAATGCTAGTGGTAGACACATTCAGAGACTGAAGCCAGAAAGTCTGAATTTTGAGAAGAGCAGTTTCCAACCATTTAGTTTGGAAGCAAATTAAAAATATCTTGTTCAGATGAAATCTTCAGAGAGTTACCCTGTTTTCCTGAAACTTGGTCTCTGCACGTCCATAAGACAAACTGAGATGTCACTAATAATCACACACTGTAATTGTACCTATTTGAAGGTAAAGCTAGTAAGGTATGAGCTACTGAGGGGACTACAGAAAGCTAGTAAAATTGATGAGAAACCTCAACAGACATCTCAGACAGCTAAAGTACCACGCTTAGCAAATGTTATTGCAGGGAAAAACATTCATCTTTTGAGAAATTTTTTACGCGGTTTTATTCAAGGTGAATGAAACCCAAGCTTAACCTTTCTGAAGTTAGAGTTATTCATGTTTTATAGCGCAGCTGTATGGGAGACAATGCCAGACCTTTTTACACTATGTTTACTAGAAGACGAAAGAACATAATATAGAACAAGTATTCTAGAACTTCCTGAACAGAAAGCAATGAACAAATTATAAGGAAGAATGAGAAATGCAGAAAACCTATGCTAAGGAAGGCTTTGTGCAAAATAAAAGGCATTACTGTACTCGTTATCACCTGACATTTCTTTTCAAAACAGTTCAGAGTTTTCTTAGGGAAAACATAAGTCAATTCAAGTATGAATTGGCACAGAACAGAAGCGCTCATCTCTAATGCTAGAGATATTCTGCACAAAGCTCTAACTCACCTTTACTCCTACAGAGCCATTTGGCATCTTCTGAAGTTCATAGGGAAGTTTGGCCCTTTCAGCTTGTATGTAAGGATCTTCAAAAGCTCTTCCATGCAGTTTTTTGAAGCCATGCAATGTATTTTTTACATTTGTGACAATCTGTGGAAGACATTTTATTTTTAGTTACCTCTGATGTACAGACTACAGAAGACCATACTCTTGTTATGCTGGGCTTAATGCACATACTGAAGACCTATTTTAAACCCCACACATTTACTGGAAAACAAAGGGTGTGGGGAAAGAAGCACCCCGTTTTTAATCTATAGTCTCCATTATAAAATTCAAATTTGCTTCCCACTTCAATAACCATTAGCTTGCTACCATCAATTTTCATTGCACCTTCTAATTTAAAGGAGCTTTCCAATACAGTATGTGATATATGATATATTACATGTTGCTGCAATGACAGTCCGCAGCAACAAATGAAGCTATTACCTACATTAACTTTAAATGAAGCTTTAACAGATTAATGCATTCCACTTCCTTTAAAATTATGCTCTAACTCAGATTCCATCTGGACATAAAGCCTTCCCACACCTATACCCTCACCACCAGTGTTTCACCGAAATTATTTATGGACAGATTTTTAAGTAAACAAAGAACGTGAAAAAACAAATGCTAACACATGCAGTATTTAATTAAGCTATCAAAACAAGTTACTCCCAGGTGATCTACCCCACCATAAACTAGTCTAGTTTACTAGGCTAAATAACAAGATTAATAGCTGGAAACATTACTGACAGGACACCTTCTCACGATCAAGTTCAGGGGCTGAGCTCAGATGAAGACTGTGAAGTTTCACAGAACAAAAGCAATGCAGCCTCTGCCATGTACTGACTGTTCATGGTATCACCAGCGGGTTCACACCTTGACATCCACCAGACAAAGCTGCTAGTTAAATTCCCAGTTACCTACGCTCTACTGTGGGGAAGGAAGTCCTTTCAGAATGCTAACATGATGCACGAACACAAAGAAGGAGGGTAAGACTTGGCTTTCTAGACTATTACAAATTTTTAATTATTTTCCTCCCAAAACATCGTTCTTCTCCTAGGTTGCAAGTGAAGTTACAAAGAATTAGAGGAGTTTTTCTTCTTTTCAAAGTTCCAAGTTAAAACAGTAAATTACACAGCTGCATTAATTTAACTTTATAAGCAAGAATGAATATCTATATCAAGCTTTTGTTCTTCAATTTCTGTTTCAAGTTTTCAAATACCGTAAGCACAGTATCCCTCCCAACCCCCCAAAAGAAGATTTAAGAATGAACTCTACTCTTGCTGTCACAAGTGGTCAAGAAAAAAAATATTCTACTGAGAAAGAAACTAGATACCCTGTTTCTCCCCATTTTCTACTCTAAATGACAAAACAATGGAGAAACAGTGCTTCAATTTTAACAGAGAATGTACTATTGATGCAGTATTATTGTGAAATGTACACTTATAATAGACAATTTACTTTACAATGTCAAGTTTATTCATTACTTCTCTTTCCACAGTTCAACATGAAACAAGTCAGGCAAGTAATATTCCTCCTGCACCCACCCATTTACCTGGCTCTTTGCTGCATTGCCAATGGCCCGGGTCTTGGATCCTAAGGATATACAAGCTCTAAGTAAAAACAGACAAAAGAAAAGAAATTCAGCTTTAAAGGGAAATGTTACAAAATACTTCCACATTACTCCAATAAAACAAAAAAACACAACCCCCAAGCCAAAAACTACAGTACCAGAACATGGTTGTGTATTTCACAGCATTACTGCATGAAGCACCAGAAATTGCAGTGCAATTCTGGTTTTGTTCTCTGCACATTAATTTAGAAACTGCAAGCAACCACAGTTGTCTTCACTGCATTCAAGGAACTCTTTAAAAGCTGATGTGTTCTACAGATCTTGCTATGAAGGTCAGGAATCAGTAGTTAATTTTGGGTGACAGGTCATAACCAAAAAACCTGGGACATTCAGTTAAAAACCCTGAACTTTACTGGCGAAGTTTTCTTGACCCAACAGCGCTACACACGCATTGTGAGAGGGCAATTAAAAGCAACCCCTCAGCCCAAGCAGCCGCAGCCAGCTTCTTCCCAAGTTGCCCCGAGCACCCCCAGCCTCAGCTCCAGCAAGGGCTGCCCGAGGACCACAGCCCCCTCTGGCCTCCTCCCTGCACAAGCCCCGGCTGCAGCGAGAGCACCGAGCCCGGCCGGCTTCTGAACTAGCAACAAGACCTGCAAGGAGCACATGGAACAGGGCAACAGAATGCTCAGCCTCAGA
This sequence comes from Anseranas semipalmata, assembly GCA_013399115.1. Taxonomy (NCBI): domain Eukaryota; kingdom Metazoa; phylum Chordata; class Aves; order Anseriformes; family Anseranatidae; genus Anseranas; species Anseranas semipalmata. The sequence goes on along the minus strand of VXAA01001570.1, from coordinate 705,972 downwards.
GCCAAGTGCTCCAGCAGCTATTTAAGTGTAATTTTAGTAGCCAAGAGCCTCTTGCTCCACCAATACGCAGTTACTAGGTCTCACTTTTAATGTATTTTGTAATCAGGATATCATCCCATCAGTGCATCTCAAAGTACAGTCAATGAGGCCCTTTTTTTTTTTTTAAGTTATTACCACCAGCTTTTACAGATTTAAAATAGAACTTGTTTCCCAAAAGGGAACTGATCTGTCTAAAATAATTCAGCAGTAAATAACAAATACAACCCAGATTCATACAATTTAAATTTCACTGTTTAATGAATGCCTAAAGGTCACTACAGTAGATTACCTTCTGCCTTCTCTCCACCTTCATTACATGAGGGCAGTGTATATAATTTGACAGTATTATCTAGCAACCTCTTCTACTATAACACCACACTAAACACTCAGAACCTTCGCCAGGTTTAGCTGCTGCAAATCGACAATGCGTTGCCCTACATTTTCAAACACATAGTTCAGTTTTCACAAACAGCTTTCACTATTTTTCTTGTTTAAATGGTTTACAAGACATTTATTTTACGGATAGAGATTACAACTTGTTACTGCTATTACATTACACATTTTCAGTGCAGGAATTTGACTCTGTTGATGGGCTGCATTACTTGCTAACACCCCTATGCAGAGCATGGAGCATCAAGCCAGAAGCCACTTAGCCCGAGGAGCCTTGCCGGGGTTCACTTTTAGCCAGTTCCAGCACAAGTAGATGGGGGGTTTCTCCCTTGGCTGGAAGCAGAGATGTCATAAAACAGAAGGTGCCCTCTTCAGCTCCAAAAGCTGCGGCTGTATCCAAGAAACCCTCTAGGAAGCACATCCACCAGGAGGAAACAAATGAGGTCCCACAACTGCACTGCCTCCTCCCACCCCCTCAGCTTGCCGTGAAGGGAGGATTTCAGCAGGACAGAGACTTTTCTAAAAGCAGCAACTCTCCTCACCAGGACACTTCAGTCCTCTCTATGCATTGTTTTGAAGAAGATGCTACATCATTGTTTTAATTACAGTTTGTGATTGCACTAATTACATATGGTCTGAAAAAAATAGTTATTAAAAAATTATGAGCTATCAACAATCACTTTTTTTTCCTCCACAAAACCACGGTGGTGAGGCACAGTACTTTAAAGTGCCATTTGCCATGGGGTTAACACCCCAGGCTCACTGGAAATGCACACAACTGACCTGCTGGAGTTCCCAGTTCAGGAAAAGGGAGGTGTCAGTTAACACCAAAAGAGACAACAAGGCCGAAAGCCTGAAGGAGTGTTGTAAGCTCTGCTGAAAAGGATGGCTTAATGGCAGAATCCTTCCTTTCAAAGCTTTAGGACAAGTACTGTAGAAAGTAGATGCACGCTTTACAGGTGCTAACAATTCCACGCCTTAGATTGTAGGTTTGAGGCAAAGAATCACCTGAACATTTTAACAACTAGGATGCTGGATTCGGGACTCAAAGAATGCTGTATGAAACTGCTAATACACCATCTTCCAGAACTCTACACTGCTTTTGTCTGCAGCACAGAAGCATGCTTAGACTAACGCTGTACTGTCCACAAGAATATTGCACAGGTATCTGAATCAGCTCCAAAGCTAGGTGCTGGCTACACTAATTAGCCTTGCCCAGAAAGAGTAATTAGCCCTGCAGAGCACAGCCAGGTCTGTCCTATCTTTAGGACATAACCCAGTATCTTTGCATGGCTTAATAACATACTGTGAACAAAAGTGTACTAGCTTGCCTTGAGCTAGTTCAGGTATTTTTTCATTGCACTACATCGACACAACAAACATTAACACTTTGTAAATCTGGAATTAAGGCCCAAATATTTGGGATGTATCCAACCAATGTTAATTATTAGCTAACTTTGAGTGTTTAAATGATGTAAGCACCCCTATAGGAACATATAAATAAAGAGTTCATTTACTGTGTTGCTATGGTCGACAAGTAGAAAAGTTTTGATGGTTTATGAGTTTTATCTGCCCGAATCCTGCTTGAAATAAGGTTTAGTTACTACAGTAAGCTTCCATAACAGTAATAAAACTGTAACAGTTCTATTTACTTTTTGTTTTTAGCTTGCTTCAAGATAGTATCATTAGAAAGGAAGTTCCTTTCTATATTATATATCCCTTGTATACTGTACTTTGGAGAGAGGAGAAAAAAAGCCAGGAGAAATATCACTAAGTGAGGTAACTGCTGCCTTTATGTATCTATGCACTCAATGTACTATCTTGCAAACTGCCCGAACTCCCTTTCACAATTGCTTCGCATATGTCTTGAAAGTATAGTTACTCATAAATTACTGTGAAGAGTACTAAATACAAGAAAACCTACATAAAGTCTACCTGCAAAGAATGCACTCCAAAAATAGCTAAGAACTGGAAGCACTCGGCATCCTAAGGGGGGAGAAAATTGCAGCTGGGGATTGATTCTCTGGGCAAAAGTTTCAGGGGGTTCCTTGAGCAGAAATAAGAGGTCCCAGAGGTTCAGTCCCCATAAAACACGCACAAGGATAACTCCTCCTTGAGAGCTCTGAATATGAGAAACAAGTATATTTTTTATAAGTAATAAAAAGTATTTTAAGAGTACGCTCTTCAGTACAGACAACATGCGTGCTACCACTCAACTTTTTTGTGCATTAAAAAAAACTTTTATAAAGTGAAACAAAATCTACATTTCCCTGAGATCAAAAGGACAGCAACGATAAAGCTACGATGGCCTCGCACAGCAAAGAACTTTCCGCTGTTGGCTACGAATTCCTTTTGTACAAAGGAGCACGATCCAGAACTCGACTTTTACGAGTATTACACGAATTCCCGATTCCTCCTTGAAAAACCACGCACAGATGGAGCTCTCAAAGCCCTAGACGTATCCCATAGAAACAGCAGAGGGAAATCTCCACCTCCTCTTGCGTATCTCGCCATCACGAAGGCGGCCCGCTGCCCCCCCCCGCAGGGCACCCCGGCGCCGCAGGGCCGAGGGCCGCGGCGGGAACGCGGGGCGCCCCCAGGTGCAGGAAGCAGCCGCCCGCTCCGCGCCC
>VXAA01001570.1:664031-685077 GCA_013399115.1 Anseranas semipalmata | reverse complement strand
ATACAATTTGAAGGTGGACACATGCTCCCTTTTTTTGTTTTGGCCCATCTAAACAACATTCTCTTTAATAAGACATCTGAGATTATACAGCCGCATTAAAAAACAGTATGTTAAAACAGCTAAACCTCTCATCTCTCTTTCTTTGCGTGCCTCCCTCATTAAAAATTGTGATAGTAAAAGCCTATTCAATAAACTTAGTCAGGCAGGAATTTCTTTTTTTAAGCAAACAGTTGAAGTACTTTGCTCAGAGTGCTTTCTTGCTCATACTCAGCATGAGTGCATAAGATGTACGGAAAATAAAGACTTTTTTGTGTTTTGTTGAGTTTTTAGGGTTATTCTTTATGTAGAGCTTTTGAATAAAACTTGTAAAAGTTCCAGGTGTGGAAGTGAATTCCTGGTACCCGTTTGGTGAGGATCTAATTACATGCACAAAACCTACTTTGCTCCGTCTTGGTGCTCAACAGTTCTTTGAGTCCAATAAAGCTACTTTCTTTTACCAGAAATGGGAGGGGAAAAAGACCAGAACAGACACTGAGATAAGCATAGGAGAAATTTTGAAAGGGTTTGTCACTTGTCCAACTCTTCTTCCCCTGAAGTCAAAGGATGTTTATTACTCTTTTATATATGTCTACATAATAGTGAAAAAACAAGCTTTGTATCTTTTTCTTTTTTTGTTTTGAAGTATGAGGAAGTGAGATGAGATTATGGAAATGCGTGGAAATCCCTTTGAAACAAATCTGTTTTAAGAGAATTATTAAGCTGAGACATCTCTGGTTCCACTGCAATCATGCCGATGAAACTTCTGTTTCGATCAGTTGCTTCAGAGATGAAAGAAAAGGTTTTCTTGGATGAGAAAAAAAAAATCACAAGGAACTTGTCTGCCATATGCAGAAGCATAAACCACATCTTGCAATCTGCCTATAATATTGAAGATGTGGGGGGTGTCTAGAAGAGAAAGGTCTAGAAGAGAAAAGGTGGTCACATCACCACAACTATCCCATCTCTCTCCAAAACTGTAGAAAAAGCAAAATGCACCTTAGGACTTGAAAAACAAAATAGCTAATATTTGCCTGAGAAAATGTCTTTTAAATTTCCCTAAGCATGCTTTGGAATAAATTCATAAAGCATATGCTAAATTACTACTCGTTCTTACAGTAGAAGAAATTTCACAATAAATGACAACCCTTCCCGTATCTTTCTTTAGTATGCAATACTGTAAAATGTAAAACCTGTTCTTGCTAATGTTGCTACTCAAGAGATTTAAGGAACGTGTTAGTATGCAGTCTAATACACTTTTCCCCCCCACCAAAAAATGGGGTCGCTATCATGCAATTTCCAAGTGGACATTCGTTTATATTTTAGCATGTCTTACAGTATGCTATCCATACTGAAAATGCTAAAGAAAAATAATGTATTAAGAGGGGATACTTGATAGAAGTATGAGCTTGATTCAGTTCTGTACTTTCATGTGCATAAAAAATTCTTTCCTTGTGATTTTAAGAGTAAGAAAACATGATGATGATGAAAATTAGGCCAGAGCTGCCTATTACATCCAGGGACATATATTACAGGGTTTAAGACTACGGAGCTTTTTTTGCTCAATTCTTTTTTCAAAATTTTGGTTCACATTTAGAAATTAAATTGTGAATTTTCAGTTCTCAAAAAAGTGAGTCAAACTTATTACCCAGCTTAATTACAATAATTTTGCATAATTGCTGCAATTTTCTAAATCCTGAACTATGACAATATTTACCTGATGTGATATCAAAGAATAAGCAATATAATAGTGTGTTTTTTAATTTGACTTTTTTTTGGCATGGCCTGTGAACACATAAAACTTCTACTTATTCTTTTACATTTTCCTCATGCTCTAATGCAACCTGACAATTTCAGCATTAATTATTGAAGCCAACAAAAACTACCCCCAATTTGTAGAGTTAAAATACTCTAATTCTCTTTGTTACCAAGCTGGCTTACATAGGTTTCTTAGATGTTTCTCTAAGAGAAACTTTGTTCTGCAGCACATGTTCAATTATTTCTGACTTTCGGGGCAGAAAGAACCCAGCTGCTGCCTATTGTATTGACACACATCTGAAGAACCCAGAAAAGCGTGTGCTGAGATGGCTGTTGCCAAAACAGAAGTTTTCACTTTCAAGCATGAGTTCTTCAGTTTTTATGAACTATACCTAACAGTTGAATGGTTTGTTTATTCAGGTATTTTTGGTTTGAACTATAAACTGTCTATTTAACAGTTGTAACTCGAGGCAATTTGATCATAAGAAATATTTGTCTATTCTCTCTGCTTCCTTTTGGGTTTCCAGATCTCCTGACAGAAGTGCCCAAAACACAAGACGCATTGCCAACCTCCCATTCAGCCAAACCTCAGTGTCATGTGAAGTTGACAGAACAATCCACCAAATTAACCTGTTTTTCTAACACTTAAAAAAAAAAAAATCCTAGATGATTTATGAGACACATCAGTCTAACCAGAAGTGACTTCTTCAGTAACTTCAAGAAAACATGAAGAAAAATTTTAATGATATTTCTGAATGGCATTTGTTCAATTTGTATTGTTATTCCCCATTTCTCATGTAATGCATTTGGATTGTCACTTTAGAATCTAAAAAATTGCAACCGGTATACAGTATCCTACTTGTCCTTATATTTAATTATTTCTCTTTTTCAAAGGGATTAAACAGATACAAAATTATCAGGGATGAAACGTTACCCTAATTTGGTTCATGTCAGTAAAAATCAACTGCACAATTAAAAAAAAAGACTTTTAACAAAAAAAAAGTGCACTGAACACAAAAAGTCTGATCTGAGTGTCTCAAATTGATTCTTATACCTATTGTTTAGATTTCTGCATTACTATTACCATTTTACTTTGGATGGATCATTTGAAGAAAACAGAAAATTCTAACCAAAACCAAGGCAGTACAGCTGCTGCCATCAGATCTATCCATTTTTTTTTTTCCAAATACCCACATAAATAGCAGGTACCCATGTAAAGCCCTGGCAGATGGCATTGGGCTTCAGCCCAAGTCTAGAGCAAGGCTTGAACTGATACACTGAATTGATTGTAAAGAGAAAAAAAATCACCTATTCTGCTATCCCACATAATCTAAAACCCAAGAGATTATTTAGCAGCATAATTAAAAGGAATTGATCGTTTTGGCCAGTCATTTTCTAGACAGAGATCCATGTGGGCAAACTATTAGAGACATTAGCGGCTGGCAAGTGCATAAGCAATCTCAGGTAGCACAGAGTCTGAAGACACTGAGAAAGAACACCCTCAGCTTCAGAGAGGCCCTCTTCAGGTCAGTGCTCAGACACTGACAGGGCAGAGAGGGGAGACTGCACTGTCACTGTTCATATCAAACATTTTCTGTGAAAAAAAGAGGGCCTACATTTCCTTTTCTTGCCAGTCTGAAACTTCCTTACAGAATTAACATGACTAAAAAAGCCCCTCTTTTGCTACTTCTTACAATTCTTAAAGCCAGCGTGCAGAAACTTTTTGCTAAGTTAAGAGTGCTAACATCAAACAGAAAAAGAAAATACTATCCTGGATACCTCGAGTACTTACTTCGAGGGCATGGCAGGGGGAACCATGATTACATGCATATGTGGTTGGACGCTCAGAGAGAGAACCCTCCCATACCAGTAAAATTGTCAGGTGCATTAAGAACAGCCACGCAAAGAATTGCCTGCTAGTGAACTTTTTAAATAATGAAGTGAAAACAATCTTGAAATACTGAGTTGAGACTGTAAATATAGAGAAAAACTGAAGTAAGACAAAACTTTCATACCTCTTTCACCATGGATTGCTGAAAAACTGAACGAATTGAAAGACAGCAACGATGGAAATTCTCGATTAACTGAGGGTGGATGGAGCCACCGAGCTGTGCCACTTCCTTGTGAGTTGGAGTAATAAAGATTCCTTGCATTGTTTCCAAAGAGAGATAGTGGAAGAGGGTATTCTCAGGACCAGATGTCAACCTTCAAAAATAGAAGAAATCATTTAATAATCAAATAAATTTGAATGAATTTTCAGTTAAACAGTGTATACTTTTTTTTTTTCTTAAAACAGAACTGCTTTTCTGGTAAATACAATGGAGTACAAAAAAGGAGACACTTGAAAGGTGCTTATTTCTATACCAAGGAAATCTGCTAATTTGGACTGTTTATACTCAAATACATATTTTTCAAATAAGTAGAGTACTAGTTAGATATTGCATTTGTGATCTTGAAAATTCTCACCAAAAAAGAAAGGAGAAATAAAAGCTTTGAAAAAAAGGAAAGCTTTCTTTAGCACTCAAACAAAAAAACAGAGCAGACTGCGTTGTCACAAGCAGCAGGTGGAAACTAGGAAGGTCACGGCTTCTTTGTCCTTTGTGCCTAGTGGCACCAGGGACACATAAGGTGTATGTGCGCCAAAAACTCACTTATTTGAGCTTCTGAGGTTATATATATGTGCAACATGGATACATTCTACTAAAATATTCTTGAGGAAGTCTTCTCTTCTAATTAACACTCCATTTAAAAGCTTGCATAGCAAAGTTTTGGTTAGAATAAAATTACGCAAGAACTTCTGTGATCTGTGCATCTTCAGAAAAAAATGCACATATGACCTTAAAAATGAAATATTTAATAAAAAACAATTTCTTACTTGATAGTGTTAAAAAGTTCTATATCCTTCTCTGACAGGTTCTTTTTAAGGTTTCCTAAATGAAATGGATTTGGTAGGGTATGTTTTTTTCTAGTGACCTGAAAAACAAATAGCTAGATGAACTAACAGAGAAAATAAAACTAAGGAAAGAACAGAATCAAATCAAGAAATCGCCTATTTAAATGAAAAAAAAATTAGTGCTTTTTAAAAGGCCCAGTTGCATCAACTAATATAAAATGTATTTTAGTCTATTTTGGGCTAAAATTGATTAGAAGCAGTTGTACAACTGTACAGCAAGTTGTCCTAATCACTTTTGTTTACAGCATTATTATTTGGGCGATATTCTCCAGTTACTTCTGCTGATTCCAACACAGCTGTGCCCAATTTAGTCATCTGAAAACCAAATATTTAGAAGCAATGATAATCAAAATAAAAAATGGGATGGCTGTGAAGCTGACCCACAGCTTCCCAAAGCAACAGTAAGTATTTTCTACTGAATTCAGGGGCTCTTGAATTTTTATTTAGCTGTGCTTTTTTTTTTTCCTGTTTCTTTTAAGTTAGTGAATTTTTGTAAGAATTGCCACCTCCCCCAGGCCCACCAGAACCTTAAACAATTTGCTTTGTCCCTGTTCTCAGACCTGATCCGCTAGAGATTGTGGATTATTGCTTTCATCTTCTGCAGGACCTTCATTACCATGGTCAGGTCCTCCACTGTTTCTCGTAGGACTCGGCTTACGTGTCGTTAAGGAAGAGTCACCAAACAGGGTCCTTTTGCTTGCTGGAGTAGTTACTGTTTTGGAAGCATTTTGTATCTTACTTAGGATTGGTGAGGTGGTCAAGCTCTCCAGTTTGTCACGTGTTGCAGGAAGGAACCAGTCCGCACAAGATAAAGGTGGAACAGAAGGAGAGTCTAGCCTTTCCTCTATGCTGGCATCTATACCTTCCAGTTGAAGTATAGTGGCTTTGACCTGATCTACATATATACAGTCTGGTCCTGGATTCCCAATGGCTTTTGATGCACAGCCTCCTGCCTCTAGCAGAACACACAGCATGAAGTGTCTCTGTAAACATGGAGGTAGCAACATTAGCCTCTGATTTAAAATATAGTATGTACTGTATTATATCTCATTGGATACATTTACAAAAAACAGCACAATATTCAGCAGTCCTTCCTCCTCCCTAGAGCAGTTTTTTATTTTTTCTAATCAAATCACGTCCAAGGAGATCTTGGTCCTTACATGTTATCTAAGTTACCATGCAAACAAAAAAAGGTATGATTTACATACTCATTAGCTATTTGCCTTAAAAAAAAAAAAAGAAAAAAATTCAAAAAAAACATTTCTTAAATGAGTTATCCAAAAATTCAAGATCATGCAAGTAAAAACATTTTTAACTGACGTGAAAAAGCATAAAAATAACAAGAATATACTTAAACTTGCAAGCAACATACAAATAATTGTACTACCTGAGAAATTCTATCCCATGAAACAGCTAAAACAGGAATGTTTTCTAAAATTACTAAATTAACACTTGCAAATTTATGATCTTACTGAACAACAGACAATACACAACAATTAAACAGAGCACAGGAGAAGGGGCATACTGGAAGTGTTAACTTACCAAGCCAACTATCAATAAAAAGTATCTTGCTTCAGGTTCTCTGTACCCTGTAAAACTTGACACTTCACATGGCTGGATGTGGTGATGTGGAAATACTTCCCGCCATATCACTAACTGACCAATCTTCTGTTCTGCTGCCAAGGGTAACAGACAATAGTGCCGACTATATAAACCTATATCAATAAGATCTTCCTTTGGCAAGTGATTACCAATCAAGTAACCCTTAATTAAACACAGAAAAGGAAGCATTTTCAGTAAGAAATATGCTGACAAAACTATGCAAAAAAATTGTGGTGACAATTTACTCCCGTAACGCTACTGGCATAAAGATCAATTGCATGACTATAACTTTCCTTAAAGCAAAGCCTGTTATGTTTTTCTTTATATTGTCAAATACACTATATATATTTAATAAAATAAATAAATATACATATAAGACCAAAGTGAAAAAAGCTGTCAGTCCAATTTTTCAAGTTTTTGATTTGAAGACCCATTAAAAATAGATGACCTGTTGTCTGTATTAAATAATGGCAAAGCCCCTCCCAATCCTGTTACAATATCATACTGAATCAATTCAAGTGAGATTTTCATCTCATATTGCTGTCTTTCTTCAATCCATGGATCATATGACAGAATTTCAGTAAGACAGCTTCAAACAAGTATTTTGTTCTTATTGTCCATATAGCACATATCACTTCATGAAATCTTTCTTTTTTGTTACGATGTTTGAGTTTTGGGTCTGTTACTAGAATTACACTTTTAAAGCAATCATACATTTCTCCTATTTGCAAGCTTCTGAAAAGAGTTACTTCGTGACTGGGTTAGATTTCTAGATGTTGTATTTTCCTAATCTCTTAGCAATAACCAGTAATACTACCTTGTAGAAGAGACAAGAGCCCATAATCATATATAATCTTCTCATGTCGTAGTAATCTTCAGACTGTGAACAAAAGCATGAATTTTTAGCTCAGAATTTTTATCTTATTGAGTGAATACAAGTAAAATAATTCCAGTCAATTTTAATCGGTCTTATTTAACATTTTCATTTTTGACCACTTATACCATTAGGGCATCAGAAAGGCATTAATAGCAGTATTTTGAACAGTTAAGTGAAATACAAAGTTTTTAGCCTCCATTATAGATTTTCATGTCACTATAGTTTTCTCTAACAATTTTCAGCTCAAAACAAGATGCTCAGATTTCCTATCCAGCGTTTATCTGTCCATAAAGTATTTGTAGGATATGCTAATTCTCAATGTTCTTAACAGCAAAGTAACTGAAGCATAACTACTGACACCAGAGGCCCTCCTAGAGCAAAACTTCCAAGTCAAAGCATTTTTTTATCCAGTATTTGCAATTTCACCCCAAATATATATATTCATAAATCTTTTAGTTTAGATGCCCATTGGTTTCAGAGTAGTAAGACTAACTTTATATGGATATAGAGTATTTTAAGTTATTGGGTACAATCGGTTTCTTTGCAATAAAATAGAACTTAAACATCCCTTTCTGTAAATAGTCATCCAGATTTTTTTATTCTTTTGGAAGACTGACTGTATGCTTGCCTAACTTGTATTTTAAGCTTTAGGCATCTTTAAGTATTTTTTGTAATTAAGAATATTGTTCTTCATGCCTGAGTATAATGTACCTATAAAGAGTATAATTTAAAAATAATTATTCTGGAACATGATTTTAAGAAAGCTCTTTCAGAAGTAGAACTGAAAATTCAGTATGTTTACATCTCACCATCGTATACAGCAAGTAAAGAGCATATACTCAAGGAAATCTGTAAATTCTCCTTTAAGAGTGTTAAGAGTATGTATAACTTATAATTGTTTTATTTGAACTGGTAAGTCAAGTTCTCCGACCGCCATAGAAGCTTTCAGTTTTATTCACAGTTGTTTGGGAAGGAGGCTGTTTCCATACAAAAAAAAGAAAAGGAACAGCAAACAACAGCTGTGTTGAAATTAGTGTGTCCTTGTAGACATCCCATGGATTTAAATTATAGTAAATCACTTTTTTTCAGTGACTAATCCTAAAGGATTACAATATGGTTATAACATTAAACATGGAGAAAAATTCAGGATAAACAGAATGGGTAAAATTGATTTATCTTAAAACAAGAATAATACAGTATACCTTTGCTTTGACTCCCACTCGATTACAAAACATGGATGAGTTTGTAGCTAGTGCTTTTTTATGCTATTGAATATGATCAAGGCAAAGAGGTACTGTGCAATGCAAATAACAAAGATGTTTACCAGTTCTGCAAAATCAGCTGCTTCAAGATCACTCAGTGCTGTGTCAATTTCCATCTGAAATATTTAAACAGTACATTTTAATAGACACTTCCAACACATTAACTTAGAATATTAGCATAGTTCACTTTATCTTGCTAGTCTTAGAAGATTAGGATTCACGCGTACAAAGTGAATAGACAAAAATTGCACATACTTTTCATTAGTAATATCAAATATCAGGAACACGTCAATTCATCAGATTAAAGAAAAATATTCTTCAATTGTTATGCATTTTCCTCTTCTTTGAAACTAAAATTTCCCTGCTTGCCTGCCTCCTGAACCCACTGTTTTGTATATACAGAACATGTCATTTACTTTCAGTATGTTTTAAAAGATGAGGTCTAGAGACTACTCCTTGAAGGCTAGAGACAACACTGAAATCTGGCAAGCTACTACTTCCAACAGAGTTGGAAAAAATCTTTTTCACAATGGATTTGGTTTTTGTCTGTATGGAAAGTTCCAATACTTTCTCACACATTACCTTTGTTCTCCTGAAACCCCTTTATGCTTGTGTATTTCTCTTACTGCAGGAGCTGTGAGTTAATGCAAGTTTTACTAAAAATACTTTGCTTTAAAGAACACAGTACTAGCCGCTGAAGTTCATGACATAAATGTGCTACTAATGAAAAGAACCTAAACCCACCATGACAAACTCCTTGGGCTGTATAAACAAGCTGACTCTAATTGAAATACAGCCAGTTTCACAAACAGAAATGTCAGCCACGCTGTTGGCAGTCAACAAACTAACCAACCTCTCAGCTTTTTCCCCAGTTAAGATGTAAATGGCTTTCTGCCCAACAAGGAACTGACATTTGTGTTCTCTGAAGAACACACAAATAAAAAGATCTTCACTAAAATTTATCTACCAGAAATCTCCTCTTCTTCTAGGAAAAAAAAAATCTTTCGGATATGGATGATCTAACATAATTTTGGAAATTCATATCATACATATAAAACAAGTTGTTTTCTAAATCCCTCGAGAACCCTGTAATTTTACATAAAAGACAGCAACCTGCAAGCTAAAATAGAGAACAAACTGTTACAGTCTCTCTCTGCAGAAATGTGAGAGGGAAGAAAAAAAGCATGGAGGAAAAAAGATTCATCACCAAATAGTACAAGAAAATAAACAGGTCATTTCCTGGATAGGAAAAAAATGTGTGACAACAGGGGTGCACTGAGTTACATTTCTAACCTATAGCAGATTGCTGACTGACCATATTCTACAATCATGTATTGCATAAACATTTTATTCCCCTCAGTTATGGAGCATGGATTTTGCAAGTGAATCGATGTGTGTGTTACAAGACTATTTGTATACCTCTGGATTTTTCACTTGGATAGTAGATTTAATTCTGGATTTATGATATAAAAGCAACTTTCCTGAGACACTCCAGAAATATGTACTTCTGTAGCTAAAACATATATAACATACATATTATAAAAGCGGCAGTCTGACTAAACTCTCCCCAGCAGATCAAGCACATTTAGAAAAAGTATGTCTAGACATATGCCATGGGGCAAGGCGGAAAGAACCACTATGGTTCTGCTAATAAAGACAGAGAAGACAATTCATATTATGGAGAAAGGAGAGAGAAGTCTGCACCAGCAAACAGAAATCTGTTTGGTAATGAATGGCACTCATCGATGCGTAGCTTGCAATGACCACGGCAACTTCTATTAATGAACAGTAGCAAGCCTGAAGCAAGTCTGCAAACCTTGTCAATATTAAAGTTGAAAGACTTACCACTTAATCCCTCCCCAGCAAACACATTTATGAAAATCACACATGAGGTCCTTCTCATTAAACATGAAAAACAGAAAACCGGGAAAGTCTTAGTTAATACTACCCTCAAATAAAGAGCCTATACAGAGCACGCTACTGCAGAAGTAAGGTCATTTTGAACATCCAAACTCAGCCCTTTTTGCAGAGCCATTCTGAGAAGAACTTTTAATTTTCCATTGCATAGTCTCTTTAGTTTCATTGACAACAACGTTCATTTCTTTTGCTGTTACTGATTAAATAAGTTTAGATAACAGAGCTTCTGGTCAGCTCAGCTCAGAATCTTCTAATAATGAGAATTAGCCTTAACTATGTTGCCCACAAGCATACAAATATTTTGGGTCTTTCCATGGAAGAAAAATCCCAGCTTAAAATTTTCCAACTGTTTCATCTGCATTAAATCACTGCAAATAGTTACGAAAAAAAAACAAACTCTGCAAGGACAGGACTAACATATCCTTAACATCATTCCAGCTTCATGTTTTTCCTTTTTTTGCTGTGAAATTTAGTAAAAACCTATGTTGACATAAATATGATATGCAAACAACTCTTCGCATGATATGGAAAATAACTTCCAAATTGCAGAGTTGAAAATACTAAAAAATTATGAAGGTAAAAATGATTCCTAGATTCACTAATGTTCACTGAAAGATAGAAAATGAAAATGCAGTGAATTTTTCTTTGATCCACTTTAGTCTCTGAAGTGATATCTGAAAATCTAAGGGTTCCATTGTGCCTTACCACAGTACCTAGTATTTAACACTTCTGGAATAAAGGATAATATATAAAATATTACAGAATTGCCATTACAGTATGTGCACTGTATGGAAAGTTGCCTTCTCAGCTGGAACCTGACTAGATAGTAGAGTTTTTATATGTTAATATGACTGTTCTAAATAGAAAAAGGAGTCCAATTTTAAAATGTATCTGTCTCAAAGACCAACAGATTTATATAGTAATTAGCTACTTAGTCATATGTTTAGTTCCTTGAATGAGGCTGCATTTCATTAAATACCTACAGTATAGACATGCCTGTTTGAGCTGGTCCTTTCACTTCAGGCTGTCTTCATAGTTAATGTCCTAAGGCATGACTTATCTAATACAAAAAGCAAAAAGCCGGAGTAGAATAGCTGAATTGCCGGATTGTCCCCATTAAATAATAGGAAGAGATCAGGATAAGCACCTCAACTGTAGTCAGTATTATATCATAGACCTAAAAGAAGGTGAGATGGTTGCTACCCCAAGTCTTCACACAAATGAAACAAGAAGTAGGTACAAGGAACATACAAATGTTTAAACTGATTCTAAGAAACCCCAGGAACAGTTAAGAACTATGTCACGTTAGAAACAACAGAAGAGTAGTCGTACTGAAGCTACATGTGATGTAGATACAATCCTCAATTTCTTGAAATTATGTCTCAAAGTATTAATAGATTCATTACATTATGAAATTGCTACTTGGACAGTAGGATTCAGAGCAAGGACCTGGTTTTCATAATACAGCTGCAACTTATAGGACATTTAGGGATTCAAAGGTTTTAGCAATTCAGAACTAATAATATACTACATAATTATATATAAACCATCTCCAAAACTACTTTTAACAGCCATCCTGGGAAATTAGTATCTTATTGTAGAAACTGTTTTTTTCATCTCTGCATCAAATTTTGTACTTAACAGCAAGTACACATAAAATAGGTTTGAATACTAGAAAGAATCACAACAGTCACTTAAAAAATTATGATGTGAGAACTTATAAGCTGCACTTTAGGAGTCTGAAGAACAGCTACAGGTCTGCTTCCTGATGTACAGTCAAAATACCTGAGTCTCTCTTTCCCTGTAACCAGTGGTCCAACGATTTGTTAAACATACCCTGGTAAAGGGACAGAACTGAGGTTCATTCATATAGTGACCACATGGTTCAACAAGACAACTGCTTTTAGATTTTATTATCAGCCATCTATTTTTTAAATAATATATGGTTCTGTTTTTGACTGGGGAAGCACAAAACAGAACAGTTCTCAAACATAAAAGCAATCATTTCATGACCTCCACGTTTTGGAAGTACAGACTAATGTCTATACTTCCAGTATAACTGAAAATATAGCAGCCAACTGCACCTAACGAGACTAAGCTATCTACAGCTGAACCTACTATCAGATCAAAATATGTTCTATCAATGCTTTCCATGGAAAACATAATCCTTCAGTAGTGATACTAACTCACTTTATAACGAACTGTAGCATGGAAAAAGGAAGAAAAAAAAAAGGAAACAGGAAGCCCTTTGAAAGAGGTACTAAAAGTCTTTTGGTTTGTTTCTAAACAAATAAACAAATGCATACACTGTTACGTTACTAAAGCATTTGACACCAGAATTAACAAAAAATATCCACAGGGTTTAAAAAAAAATATAGTGAAAATTGATTTGGATACACAACAGAAAAAAAAATCATACAAGAAAGAAAAAAATTTCAGAGGAACTTTCTGTACATAAGCCACAATTATTGGCTTTTGTCCTTGAATGTAATTTCACACAAGTCTTCCCCTACATTTTCTGAGGATTGCATCCTGTTCCCTTTGCTTAACTTAATACATTGATGGAAAACTTTATAAGCTTGTCTGCCAACTACTGTATGACACAACTATGACTGCTTATCTATGCAGAGCGAAACTATGCTGGAACTGTGTTACAGAATCTGCCACCCAGTAAGACAAAGTTTTTCTAGTTGCAAACCCTCTTGCAGACTTTGCATTTCGTATAATTCAAAGTCAATTCAATTTTCTTTTTGCTTAATTCAAATGAATATGTAGTTCAAGATAATACCATAAATTTCTGATGAAATGAGATATGTGTTGGGCTTAAAACTCCACTGCTGAAACTTACTTGGGATTGTTCTCCCTAGCACAAAAATTATTACAATCTTTTCAAATTGGAGAGATATCACCTTTATGTAGTTTGGTCTAAGAAAGCCAGTTCTATAGTTGATATGACAAATCACTTCAGAGAAGACATGGCAGGGATTATGCATCATGTTGATAAAATCTGTTATTTTTATTTTAAAAATATGTCTTTACTAATTATTATCCAATGATCCCTATTTTAACTCAAAGTAATTTCATGAAAATGAGGCTTCAGACTGAAAGCTGTATATGCTACTTACTGTAAAGCTTACTGTAAAGCTATACTAGCTTTTCTGTTACTACTGGTTAATGCACAACTCTATTTCTCATAGAGAAGTAATCAGACAGTGAATTGGCACCTATATGGTTTCAAACAGATAACGTATGGATATTTATTTTGATTTTGCAACAGCCTTTGTAAGTCTCCTAAATCACAAGTTACACATGGACTTCTGGAATAATATTTTCTACCTATAAAAATACTTAGTCAAAATCAAACATAAAGCTACATACCAGGACTTGCTTTCCCTACTGCATATGCTACTTGTTTGACATTTTTTTTTTTTTTAAGTAATCTTAATTCCTTTATCATCACGTTGTCTTCCTAGATAACTCTGAAGTCACCAAACTACACTCATAATAGCGTTCTGTTTCCTATGGAAATGACTGAGTAGTTCTAAACTTAAACAAAGGATCCTGTAGTAAAAAGAGTGGCCCGGGATGGGTAAAACACATTTAAACTACACAATGACAGCAAAAGATATATGCAAGAGCTGTGTCAATTTTCTGGCCTCTCATATACAAGTTTATTTGAAGAGATCTGAAAACAAGATTACCTTGATTTCCTGAGGCAATGTCAGCCAGCGCAAGCCTGGGAGACTGTCTAAGAATAATGCACTGCAGGCATCATAGTGTTGAGCACTGGGGCTGGCATTTGAGTTGAGTCTTGCAGGCTGAAGCGCTCGCTGGAAGAAGAGGTTGAAAAAATGATCCAGACGAGAAACATTTTCCACCTGGCAAAAAGCACTGAACAAACATGAACTCCAAGTTAGAATTTCATTAAGAAATTTGTAGCTTGTTTATATAACCCCCTGTTCTATAGAAGTCTCTTTACAGCATGATAGTACGTATGGATTTTTTAGCATTCACTTTAAACAAACACCAGGCTAATATGCAGACAGTACATGCATACAAAGAAGACAATGCCTTGCTGAAAGCAGTATAGTATCATAGTGGATGTCTAGAGCAACATAAGATGAGGCAATGATCAGATTAATCCTTTTAGAAATTCAGATTATTCTTTTTATTTTAATCAATTAATTATTTTGGTGTGTTAGAGATCACTATTTCATATGACTTTTCTTCAGAAGATACAAAAAAATTCTACTGTTCCAAATAGTCTCCTGTATTTACATAAAAGTCAAGTACCTTACCCCTCACATTCAAAGCTAAACTTTTTCTGAGATGCATTTAAATAGCTGCAAGTATAACAAGTTGCTCCTTGTTGTGAAGTGACATTAAAAATGCTGTATGTAAAAGATAAGGCTTGACATGACACGAGATAGTTCTATCTAGAACATTTTTCTGTGCTGAACAGCACAAAAGTAATACAAATGCTAGGATTTTCTCCATGGCTTCACACTTCAACCCTGAATTGAATGCAAGCATATGAATAGCCTACCTTGGCAATTTTATTTAGGTTACAGTCAGACTGAAAATTTTCTGGGTGATTTCCAAATGCAGAGAACTCTGCCAAATAAAGTTGAGAAGTCTGAAGTGTTTATTTTATTACAAATATAACACTGTGATTCATATGTATGTTTTACAGACAGTGCTTTAACACATTTGCAGAGTGCTGTTGACATCTAGAGTGACTTTGGTTATGTGAATGATTTAACCTAATCAAGGACATTTTCTGAAGTAACAAATACTGTTTAAAAAGAGTCTTACTAGTGTTAAGACTGAAACAAAAAGGCAAGAAGAACAGAATCCTGGTTTTGTGCAAAGGTGAAAAGACATGCAAAGAAAATCCATGTAAATACTAAAAATGAACGCTGTCTTTTTCAGTGAGCATCAATTAAAAACTAGTGACTGAAAAGAAAATACTTTTGAAATAACTCACCTGTCTAAAGAGCTGTACATAAATTTTAAGGTGCTGACAACATCTGCAATCATGTTCCTCAGCTGAGAAAGTGGCACACTAAAAAAAGAATTCAAACGTACACCTATGTTTATAACATCTTTTCCTACTGTTAATATGCACAGGCATCTTCTGAAGAGAGATGTATTCACAACTAGTGATATATTGCAAAAAAAAAAAAAAAAAAAAAAAAAAAAAAAAAAAAAAAAAAAAAAACTTCATAGTACATAGTAATGAGAAATTTCCTTTGAGTGATTTGCCCATGACTATGTAGACATAGTAGTAAAGCTGGAAAAAAAAAATCAGGAGTTCTTGCCTCCTAGAACACATAAATATGTAATATTACTACTATTATATGGGTCCCTTCCAACTCAGGATATTCTGTGATTCTGTGATTATTCAGCAGTCTCTAGTGAGGACATGACTACCAAACACTGAAAATTACTGTGTTACAGCTTATACCTATCTCTGAGATCTACTGAGACCTCATTCCCACTTAGGGAATGAAAAAAAATTGTAACAAGGGATATATAAAAGATGTGTACAAAGTCAATCCAAAAAGTGGGATCGCAGACATAAAATCTAGGTATAGTAAGAACAGTACATTGTAAGCCCTCCTTTTCTTGCTTTTTGATAGGAGAACAGTACAATTTGAGGACTGTACTTGAGAAAAATAGGAAACGAAATTAAAAAGAAAACAAAGTATTATATTTGAAACTCACTTTTCTTCAGGAAGGCCAATTACAAGCAACTTGTCGGATTCTTTCCAGTAAACAACTTGAACCAGTTTTCCGCATAAGAAAAGGGAGGAACTAGAAAAAATAAGCCAGGAGTACTTCCATTAACACTATGAAGTTATAAAACATCACCATTAAAGTTGGAATGATTTATATGTATTTAATATACAACATCTTATGCTCATGTAAAATAACACATATGCAGTTGGGCTAGGTAATTACATTAATTATTAGAGAACTCAAAGACCCTCTTATTTCTATTCCAAGTAGGAGGTCACACCAGCAGTAACAACATTTTCAAGTACAAATATGAAGGATGAACAACCATTACTGAACAGCACAGTCTTCCCCAGAAGATTGATTCAGATAAATGATTCGGGTGCTCCCTAAAGCTCTTCCTGTCATACACCTGCCCAGCTTTTAACACAATTAACTTAGAAACGTGAATGCCATTTCAGGTCACAGTGAGGTAACTGGAGGTCCTAATGAAGGTTCTGAACATAATGGTCATTAACAAAACCATTTAAAAAAACTCCACACATAGGTTCTGAAAACAAGCCCATGAGGTATTTGAATGTATTACCTGAGTTACAAACGAGCCTTAACTCCCATGCTGTCTCCCTATACAGAAAATTGCTCTACAAAGCTAATCAAGCCCCAAAAAGTTACAGAAAACTTTCATTTGAACTACAGAGTAGATTACAGCATGAACAGAATTAGGCCCAGATTATCAAATTGTATTTACTGGTTGCTGCTAAAATCAAGGTCTGTAAACACTTCCAACACTAAATTTATAGCAACTCTAAAACTGAGGAAAGACAGTTGTGCTTGATGCACTCAGCAAGGACTAGAGTTTGAAGTTTCTTTGGCTCTGTCACAAATGACTTGTTTTGAGTATGAACAGGTCACTTACAGCCTCTATAACTCAGTTACCCATTTTAAAATTAGATTATAGTCTCTCTCTGACACCTAGGATTCCTGTGAGTGAACAGTAAATTTACTGGTACTTGTTAGAAGCTATTATGATGGGAGACTGAAACAACAAACAGATTTAATGGGTACAACATCTTAAAGCTAATTGTTTCACAGACCATCTAGAAAGTTATTACACAAAAACACTGCTTTCCTGACCTTTCTTACTATGATCTCAGAAATTTTAAATAACAAACATAAGATAACACTGTTACAATGTGAAAGATGGGTAACTTTAGTTTAAGCTTGAGAAATCCAAGAATTTAATTTTTAGGATGTGACTCCATGATTAAGCTGTTTCACTGATTCACTCATACCGTAGAATTGATGGTACTGAATAAAACTGTAACAGCATCATTTAATTAGCTATGAAATTCCTTAATACTTCCACAAGGTCACCAGAAAATTTTCACCTTCATGGTGAAACCAAACAAAACAAGTTATGTATTTATAATGCAATTAACAACAAACAAACATTCCCACCCCAAAAGATACACAGTACTTGAGCAGACATAGTGATCATAATTTACCCTTCTGACAGAAAAAGTTTCATAGGAGAGCTGGGGATTATCAATTATATTTTTTGAAAAGATGACACAGTCCATAGAGACTGGCAGAGGTGCCTTTGTATTTTTAGAACTCTTCTAAAAATGGGGAATTGAGAACCTTAACAGGAAAGGTGATTCTAAGTCATCATGGATTTCTGTATTATCTTTCGGATGATACCATGTGTATAGATCATCCACAAACAGCTTGATTTGTTTTTTTTTTTTTTTAAGACGTGTTTGAAAATCTCAACATGTCAAAAATGTTTCTATAGGAGAGAATTTCCATTAACAATGCACAAGCATTTAAAAGTGGTAAACACGGCTCGGTGCTAATTAATGCGGCATTGCATTAGAATACTGGTATATGCAAAAGATCAAAACCCTGTGTTTGGTAGCTGCTGCTAAAAGAGTCAATCTGCATTTGTACTGATCACTAAATTAGTAACACACTTTTATTAACTAGAAATTTGTAAGCATGGTTAAAGCACTGTGCTAAAACTTCTCAGTCAAAATAGCAAGATACCAGCAAGTCTAAGAAAAAGAATAAATGAAAAGAATCAAATGTAAACAAAAGTAAATTAACCAGTATTCATTTTCCGGTAAGTGAAAACATTCAAAAGCACTTCCAGAACTCCTTTCCATGAAAAATTTAAAAAACCTAAACATACTAAAGAGGCTTTCTGCCCTTCAAGGAATTCTGTATTCTTGACAACACTTTTCACTGTTTGTACTGCACTACTGCCTGCACCCTTCTTGGGCCTGGAATCCCACTAACATTTGGCTTTTTTTATTTTTTTGCCTTTTTCCTTTTTTTTCTTCTTCTTTTTTTTTTTTTTAATACCAATCCAGGTCTTGTGTGTGACACACAATGCAGTCGTGTGCAGACAAGAATTGTGCCAGAGACCCCAAGAGATGTAAACTGACATACTAATTCTCAGTGGGATGAAATGTGAAACCAAAAGATGATAGCTGCTACCTCACTTCTAATTATTCCATCAGAAAATTGTCTGCTTTTAAATACTGAATAATCTCTTCACATATGCCTACCCGGCTCCAAAAAGCCTGGAAGCCATTTTTATCAGACTTCTTACTAGAGTTCTGGTCTGTGGATACAAAAATATTTTTTGTGTTGCAAATTAAATGTGAAGTAAAATGAATTTAAAAGTACCAGATGCTCATGAATTTAACTGAATTGCATATTAACTTGTTTTTTTAATTTGACTGAAGCTGTTGTAGAATTTCCAGTCTGCCATTGTACAGTGCCACACAATCCCAATTTAAAGTTTTGGTAAGGGTGTTTTAAGAGATCTAAGAAGGGTTCTAATCAAAATAATTTTACTGAACTAAAAATCCTAATCATTGACACCTATGACAAAGACATTGCCCCAAATCAATGTACGTTCAGGCTGAGCGGTTCACCTTCAGGCATGTTGTTCTTGTTAAAACATTACTGCTTAAAAGATAGAGTCACTCTTGTTTTGTCTAGGACCAGATGCCTGACCCAAGCACATTTTTCTGAATTCGTACATAATAAAATAATAATAAAAAAATACATAAAATTTCGAATACTTTTACCTGATAATCTGGGTACCAGTAACACTTTCCAGTATGTCAGATAGTGTGAGAAATATTCCCCTCACACTTTTGAGTTTTTGGGATGCTTCCGATATGGGGTACTGATAAAGAATTTCTTGCTGTGAACAAAGTTAACTGTTAGTTAAGCAAAGCAAAGACAAACAAACAAAAAAACAACAACAAAAAAAAGAAAACAAGCTGACTTTTTTTTTTTTTACTGGCATCAATTTTTTTTAAACATGAAAACTTTTACTGTATACTTTTGCATGGTATCAAAACAAGCAGTGGTCTGCACGGGCATACTGGAAAGTTCTAAAACACAAATGAATGTTTCTGACAATTTAAATTCTGTTTTATAGAAAAGTAGGACTTATTTTGTATCATTATTGTATGGGGAAACATAAAATGACAAACAGTGTGGCCAATGAATTTTACAGCTTTGAGTACATTGTTAACAAATCTGATTCCAAGAGATTGCTAACATTTATATGTATCTTTCAGTATTGAAACTATGATTTAAGAGCCGCATTGCCCATCAAACAGACAGCTCTTTAAAACCAGCAAATAAGAATATGAAAACTCCCATCTCTCCCTATATCCCTACCTAATCACCCCACACCCACAGCAAAAAATAAAACTGAGGTATATACTCAAATAATGTATACACCATTAACAATTTTGTCATGAAACCTCTGTCTGTATTTATCAGCATATGCTTAAAAAGGACAACTTTAAACTGAAGATGAGTAAAGATAAATATTTGTAACAGTTATTTATATTTTTCTAATTCTTTAAAAAAAAATTTATTTTATTAAAACAATTTTAAGCACACTGCAAAATTTTATATTCATTACGTCAGGAACCATAACAATATAGCAGTAATAAGTAAACGTATGATTCTCCACATTTTTGCTTTTTGCCAAATCATGATGTGTCAGAAATAATCTGTGTAACACTAGGCCTATCCAATGCAAAGAGGACACTAAATTATCTTTCTACACAAGCAAAAGAAACACTGATGTGATTAACTTTGCTATTTTATTGCTCAGTGCCAATATCCGTTAGAAAATTTTCCTTCGTCAAGATTAAAAGAATATAAAGTTTCACTGTAAAAGAACCTGGCAAACTCTTCATTCTTATCCAATTTAATTAGCTCTATTTTCAAATACTCATTAGTAACATGGATTTTTTTTTTCTTAAATCAATCCCTCAGCAGGAAAAAATGCCATTTTCTAATTACAGCACTACAAAGGGCTAGAAAGAAAACATTCTGTCTTTTTCCCTGCTTAGTATGAACTGGGGCCTTTACACAAAATTAATTTGAGAATTATCTAAACACTTTCCCAGGGAAAGAAAAGACAAATGTAACAAAAGGTCATAGCTGCATTATATATACATTAATGAGTTAGCAAGATTCAGCATATACTACCATCCATGATCAGCTGTCTTCAGAGAAAGATAAAGAGTGCCATTTTATCCAAAAGTTCATAGGGCAAGGACAATGGAATTACTAAACGAGAAGCAGCTAATTTTTTAAGAAGTGTAAACCCTCCCCCAGACCAAACACTCCAAACCTGGACAGAGTATCTAAACTGAAGGCTTAGCTTTTAACTTATCAGCTTCCCTTTCTTTTATTTCTATTTTATTATTTATTATTTAATATTTTATTATATTTTATTATTTAATATTATATCTATTTTATTTCTTTAATGGGGCAAAAAAGCACTTTTCCATTTACTCTGAAGTACAGAAATTACTGTTAGGCAGTTGCATATCTATTTACCTACCAACAGGGGAGCCAGAG
>VXAA01001570.1:641583-663942 GCA_013399115.1 Anseranas semipalmata | reverse complement strand
CTACCAACAGGGGAGCCAGAGACCCTGATATTTTTTTATTATTATTATTTTTTTAATATTTCATAAAATTTGTGTGACCAAGAAAACCTTGGTCTTTAAGTCTACAGCAATTGCATAGCTGTTCCATACATGTAACATGGGAGTCTTGGACTACAAACTTCGAATTGAAGATAAAAGAATTATTTGTAACATGTAAGTCAATTTTGATAAAGCATCTTAAATTTATTTAATTCACAGCTAAATGAGCTTTTTTTCATTTTTATTATAGGGAAATACCAAAGCAGAAAAATACTGTGGCATTGTATGTTTTAATGGAAGCAGTGGGTGGGGAAAAAAAAAAAAAAAACAGGATGAAGGCTATAAAAAATTTGCAAGATAGATTGATATAAATTAATTTCTAGAGAAGGTACCTCCTATGAAAACCTGTAGTCTCTTGAACAAGATTGGAAAGAACCGCAAACCAGAGTTTACAGTATTAGTATGTAGGTGCAATACATAATGAAGCATACGTTACCGTAAAAATATTACAGTTAAAAAGAATGTGATTTATATTGCAAAGTCAACTATACTCCAGAGTTATGAAGTACTGGATTTATGGTTGCTTATTAAGCCTTAATTATACACACTCATCTGTCCATCTTGTGCTCTACACAAGACTGGCATCTTTCAGAAAAAATGTAATACTTACAGACAATGTCATGCTGCATATGTACAAAAAGGCTCAATTAAAGTTGCACAAGTAGCCATAAATCTGTCATTTTCTAGCTTTCATGCACTTGACTCTGCAAACTATATAACATTTTTAATGGTATCATAATATCATGCAATTTTCTAGGGTTCTCCTCCCTAGCCCTGTCTCTAGAAAATAAACTCCATTATGTGTAATTGCAACATTTTTCTCTATTGCAGATCATCAAAGCAATACAGACTTCTATCAGTTGAAAAAATAGTATTAAAAAGATAAAGACATCCCAGAGAAGGGATGGAAAACTTCCTGGATCTAAGGACTAATTAGGGGAGGGAAACAATGTCTGTCTTCCGCTCCCCACTCTGTCACTGTCCCACCATACCAGTCCCTGGAGACTGGAAAAAACTGCACTTCATTTGGTATGTCCACAGCACAGATAATATAAGTCACTGGGGCCTATGCTAAATCTGAGGAGAATTTACAGAAGGGGACGAGTCTTTTTCCAGCGTCTGTTCCTGAAGAGCCCACTTTGGCCATTTGTCATTTTCAGATCAGGCAAGACGCCCAGCTCAGCCCTCCACGCTGTTCTGTATCTGCCGTGCATTCTGAGTAGAGCCTTTGTAGCTATGGCTACATCAGGAACAACATCTACACAAACGTACACAGGGTTATGCATACGCTGGCAAAAATTCTGGGGGGAGCACAAAAGGAAAGAGACGTGAAAGGAAACTTTATGGGACAAAGAAAGTACTTCAGTAGCTCAAAAAATGTTGCCCATGCAAGAATCAACAGTTGGCTGCAAGCAGCAGACATGCAAGTCTTCTAAGAAAAGGCACATTAGCATTTCAAAACAGGAGGCACTAGGCAGATTAGGTATGGAGACTGCCAACTGCTCCTGCTGGGGAAAAGCTTTTTTTGATTAGGCGGATTTCATACTTCAAGTTTGAGAGGTGCATTGAAAACGTCACAGTGAGCATTTGAGAGACAACAACGAACTTCTGAATTTGCCTCTGCTTTCTCTGTTAACACCTGGTCTGTTCTTTATATCAAGACATTCAGTAGTGCTGAAGTGATTTCAAGCCTAATTAGAGATTGTCAGCAGTGATGCTGATTTTTTTCCCCTGGAATTTCAGGCCTTATTTCTGTCAAAATAGATATTTGGCAGATTATTCACTATTCAAAATGATTAGCAAGGGTTTTTTTTATTTTATTTTTTAGACATCAAAAGACATTTGCTGTTGTCAGTTTTTACCTTTCATCTTCAGTTTTCTTGGTTAGCCACATACCTCATCCTTAGATGTTTCCGAGTCCAGTTTCAGCGAGAGGAACATAACAATATGAGGCACATCTTGTATCGCCTGTTGAAGGTCCGTATTGTCTTCTCCCCATAAAAGCCGAACCAGGTTGTTCATACTTGACTGTGCCCGTTTATACCTTTGCTGAGAGGTTCCTTCAGGCTCAAATATTGATGTTTCAAATGTGAGTTTTACCTATTAAGATAATTAATTATTATGAAAATGATGATGTACTTACACTTACATTCTAATATCAGATGAAAGAGATGCACTTTGAGCCATTAAGAGATGTTTTCATACTTTTTTTAAAGGCAAACTTCTCTGGCACAGTGATAAATTTTTGTAAGCATACATTCAAGATAAAAGCATTCAAAAATTGCAGTTGTTTGAGGAAAAATTATACATTCAGTGTTATATAACCATTTATTATTAACAACAAACCTAGCTATTACATGCTCTATAAAAGATGCGAGTAAGCATGTGGTTTGGTGTGTTTTCATACTCAATTTTTACAGTTTTGAGAATGGAAAAATATACTTACTGCTCTGGGTTTATTTGAACACAAAAGCTATTACCACTATTTTGAAACGTACACAATATTTGACTTCTTTCAAAATATCAGCCCTTTCATAAGTATATATCTTTAAAGCTCCTTCGCAAACATTTCTTTGCTGTTTTGAGCACACTGACAGGTACGATCATACAGGAAAATCAATTTATATTGGACAGCAAAACTAAGTAGGCATGCTCTCAGTTCCTCATTTCAGATGTTTTCAGACAAGATTGTTTGTCTGCTTTAAAGCATCTTTAAAATGTTTGTTGAGTGGGAAGTTCTAAACATAATACATCACACCAAATACCGCTTCTCCTTGAAATCATTGACAGCTTAGCCTCATGATTAGTGCAACAAGAAAGGTTTCTTTTTTCCCAGTAGCAATCAACCTGAAAAGCCTAAGCAGAGGCAATTTATACATTTAAATATGGATACTCTTACATTTCCTAATCATGTATATGTGAATACACACACTTCGAGAGGAGTGCCAGCAAGAATTTGTGATGCTTTAAAACACCCACTGCCTGTCAAATTAGATCTGAGAGAAGTGCCATCATCAGCTCTTCCAGCTACAACATTTGTGTCACTGGCTGCCTTCTTCCCATTCCGGTCTACTCCCTCCCGACACTACTCATTTATCTTTTCCTCACCTATTTTGGCTGCTATCAGCCTTTTGCCCTTTTCTATTCCTGTTCTTTGGAACGGCTCTGCACTCCATCATGCTCTCCTGCCATGTGCTACCACTTTCTTTTCTGACTGCAACTCATCCTTCGCTCTCTCATCATTTCAGTTTCAATTCATTACACTACATATTAACAGAACTCAAGGAGTAGAAACATCCAGCTAAACAGCAATGGCTTTTTAAGACGCAGTAACTTGATCATTCACAGTTGTAGAGATGCATGTTTCCTTCTGCAGCATTCTGTGACTCAGTTCTCTTTCTTCGTCACTCCATCTGCATGTATTTCAGAGGATTTTCCTCATACCCTGTTTAACTTCTTGCAGATTTCCTCAAGGCTCAAGAGTTATTTCTCTTAACTTCTACTACATCTTGTCTGTGGAAACTTAAAACACTTAGGCTACAGTTCCTACATTAATGATGCACAGATGTAATTCTTGCTGTAGTTTATCATTTAGTCTCTCAAACTAGAAAAATCTCAGTCTGTCTTGTCTTAGAGACATAACCATATGGCCCCCCAAGCAAAAGCTCAAAATAAATTGGACCAAACAGAACTTTAACTCTCCCTCCTCCTGCAGGCCTCCACACTGGCTCCCACATCACTGTGTGCAATGCCACACCACTCAGATGTGAAGTCACTAGATTTTGAGAAAGGTCCCTCTCCATAATTTGGCTTCTAGTTCTTTTCCAAGTCTACTTGATTCTATATAGCAGTCTGAAGCACAACCTTTTCTGTTCCTCTCTACTCTCATCCAAGTTCTAATCTACTTTTTGCCTTTAAAAAAGTTACTGTGAAAAAGATCATCTAGGCTGGAAAATGTAACAGAATATGACAAAGAAACTATATTTCTACATAGCCTAACACACTAGTTTTTTTTTTTTTTTTTTTGTAGAGAAGAAATGAATCTTCGTCCTGAACAATGCACAGGATCTGATTTGATACGTGACAACTGAGGAATCCTGTTGTGAATACTGACTATGAAATCTTTCACAGCTTTGATTCCAGTTCTCTTAAAGAAAACCAGGTCAGTGTACAGCAGAAAACAGAAAAGAAAATTAAATTGTTTCAAAATGGAGAATTGGAAAAGCACAGAAAATATTAATATTCAACTCTATAAATATACAGTATGGATGTATTCTCAATACTTAGAATAGTTCTCAAAAAAATTAAACTGCAAGAAGGTATTGATGAAGGTAACAATAACAAAAACTATGAGGAACATAGATGGGGATTTTTCAGCTTTGGAAAGACAGGACAAAAGTGGAACATGACAGAGCTCTCCAAAATCACAGAATGATAGGAAGAATAAGACATGGACAGCTAACTACTGCTTGTAACACAGGAACCTGGAGGCACTAAAAGCACTTACTAGGCAGCAATTTGAAAACCAATAGAAATGAACAGAATGTATAAATCAGGTATGTAAATCACTGCTCTAGGATGCTGTGGAAGTCAAAGGAATTTTAAGAACTAGACTAAAATAAGCTACAAACCAGTAGGTGATCTAACAAGTCTCTAAGCAGTGATTAGGAGGACTGCTGGAATCTGGAAAAATACGATGCAAAGGTCACGCTATACTTGATTTTCTTCTTAATATCTTTACTTAAACATTTGTCAGTGTAAGAAACAGAAAATATTGCTGTTGCACCTTTGGTCTGACCCAGAAAGGCATGTTTTGTGTTTACGTGAAAGAAAGCTGTCCACTTGAGAAAATGGATTTTATTATAGGCAGAACTCGTGGCATTGCCTGCCTTTCAAGTTTGCCTGCCATTTCCTGTTTAAGTCTGTGTTTTCCATGTGCTTTTGATTTGCCAAACCATAACCCAAAATTTCAGGCTGAGATTTCTGATCCTGACTGTGTGCCTCAGGCTGAATATTTTTAGAAAGTTTCAGGTAAAATGGTTCTGCAACATCCAAGTATCAGGTTAAAGTTTTTTTTTTTTTTTTTTTTTTAACACATGCAAANTTTTAACACACATCTCCATCCTATTTGGTCTCCTCTCTCTTGTGCTAGGAAACATCTCAGAGGTTCTGCTGCTTCCAAGCCTGGCCTTGAAGAATAGGTGGCTGATAGACGAGCTGTAACATCTCTGCTACCAGTCTCAGGCAGCGCATAATGTCATTTTAATTCTTACATAATAAAAGCAGTAACAACGTTAGAGAAGCACCTTTTTTGACCCTTAAATTACAAAAACAACCATGTTTTTGTGAGCTATATTTAGTTTCTCTAAAGTTTACCAGCTTCTTTAGGAACTTTGTCTACAAAGCTCACCAAAATGTCAGGTACATGAGTTTTTTGGATGTTAACAAGTTACCCGATTAAAAGAGATTACAGAATGAAAAAAAACTTTTCTTCTTTCCTTTTTTTTTTTTGTACTATCCCAGTGACTAAGGAAAATTGTCACCTATGTGTATTTTAGTAATTTCACAGGATGCACAGAAATACCATCAACTGAGCTACATTAAAATAAATCACTACGCTTATTTAAGCCTGTATGAATACAGGTCCTGATTTTCTTTTTCGAATACATTTAAGAAATGAGAAGTAATGTCCAGCTTCATGAATATTCATATAAGCAAAGCTATAGAAGAAACAGTGACCACAACGGCAGTGCTCAGCGTCAAATTAAGCAGCAACCATTTTGATTACAGAAATGTAAAACTGTACAGACCGCAGAACACAACTTTATTATACCATCTCAAGCATTGATTGAGGGGTACGCTTTGGCCTGTCACATCCAGTGACTGCTAAAGAACTTTGAAATGGGATGTCCAATGCTTTAATCAGAATTGGGATTTTATTTCACTAGGTGACTATGTGCAAGCATCCAAACAGAAACAGTTCTGCCGTTGGAGGGGTGTGGTGGGAACAGGACTGATGTAGCATTCAGACTGCTATTGCTCAATAAACACACTAAACTAGCCCCTGCATGCCCAGAAGTAACTTTGCCTAAACTCGGGTAAGGAAAACAAAATCTGGGAAAGGACACAATAATGAGAGAAGTTATGCCACCTGCTGCAACTGAGAGAAGCCAGGTATTTTCTAAATTGCTGCCAGTAATTTTGAACATTGAACCTGAAGAGCAGTGACAGCGCTTATTATTTAACTAACTATAACTATGTTAAAGCTGCTTTAAACTGCATCTTTTTTAAATGCATGCAACGTACGATGAATGAGAAATCATTTTTTGCAATGTATGATGAATGAGAACACATTAACAATTTTGCTTGTGTAACAGCTGTCTTTATCACCAAATCTAAGAAACAACAACCCTCTGTTTCTTCAGCAGTATGAACTCAGTGTTCTACACTGCAAAAAAACAGCACCATGTATTTAAATTCTCCATTGGTCTATTTCAGCAATCACTCTTTTAGCTTGACTAAAATTGCACAGTAAAAAAAGGAATAATTGCACTTTAATAAAAGGTTTTGAAAGCCAACATGACAAACAGTTATACATTTCAAGTAATCACTGTCTACTTGACAAGTTTACTGACAACATAAATGTTAATGTTGCATTAAAAGTAACTACTATACAAAGGGTTTCATTGCATTTTAGCAACAAGTATTATGTATACTCTAATCTAGCAAGGATACAATTAAGTTCACTACATCATCTCTGTTTTTTTTAAATCATTCTGTATGTAATAATAGTTACACCAGCTCCATATTTGGTCAAAGACAGGCAATACAAGGTTTGTCAGCCACGGAGCTCTGCCAATAGCTGACCACAACCCCGGTAGCTTAGGCAAGCTTCATACTGTCAAGTATCTCGGAAAGCTTCCTAAGCTGACATACCAGTACTCAAGCTTATTGCAATTTCAGATGCAGTTCTACATGCACTTACACCAGGTTGTGACAGAAGCATGTTTAACAAAACCTAAAATTTCCTCTTCTTTTTGTCTCTGGACAGTAAAACATTTTTATTATTATCACCTCATATATTCTACCTAAAGAAAAACTACCAAGGGGTTACAGACATACTGTAAGATATGCTGTAATTTTAACCTGTTCCATCGCTTACTGAGTTACAGCTTTTACCTTGTCTTCCTGTCCACCAAGAAGCGGATTTAAGCTCAAAAACCACTTAATTTTAAGCTACTCACATCCTAGGTAATTAACACTCTCCTGTTTTAATTCTTTAATAGCTATGTAATTCTTTATTACTTAATTCTTTATTATAACTCCAAAATTATTGTTCAGCTAGAAGACAAGATATATGCAGTCAGTTTTGTGGGAAAAGACATTCTTCGTCAGTTTTTTGTTTGTTTGTTTGATATCAATTTTGATCACTATTCAGTTTTGAAAGATATTAAAAATACTTAATCTAAAGGCTTTTAAATGCTCCATTTCTTCTATTTAAATGTGAAAACTATCAAATTCTCCATTTAAATGCTCTTAAATATCTTTAATAGCTACTTGATAAATTAAATACTCTTGTGATTTGTGATCCTGTTATATTGATGAAAAAATTTTATTTAAATATTTACGTAGCAATTATTACCATTTTAAGAACAGAGTAATAGACAAAAAATGCCATTCGGACATTCTTTGACACTTTGACTATCCAAGGTAGATGAAAACAGCGCTGTATACATTATCTATCTGTTCCCACTACTATTCTCCAGCTGACATTTATTAATTTGTAAGCTAGACATCAGTATCTTGCTTCATATGTACTACTGCCGGATTGCACATCTCACTGAAGTCAGCCAAAAATTAGAACTTCCCCATCTAAGAGAAAGACTGCCTAAGCTCCTTTTCCTAAGGAAGAAAGGCTATAAATAGTATTCATTTTTACAAAGGACATTTGCAATAAATGTTCAACTACTGTACCTGCATAGGACCTGGAATGCAAGACAAAACCCTTTCTATGTTTTCAGAATTGACATCAACATCATTTACAGCAACTAGAGCATCTCCTGGAGATAAAACAGACAAAAGCATAAATTAGAGAGTATTACACCACAGTACAAAGCCAAACAGCATTTTGTTTTTAAAAATGAATATGGCATCCAATTATAAATGACCTACTACATTTAAGGAGATGGCATCTACTTGCAACATGTACTGTACTTAGAAACAAGTCTATTACCTGAATGCTCCTCAGTCCTTGCTGCCACACTTGTATCGTTTTACAAAAATAACTGGCAAAGCCTTTTCTCCCTACCAGGCTTCTGTCACTCCTGTTGACTCACTCTTCCTCTATGCAGTTGACAAGTTCCTGGCCATTGCTTACAGAAGGGGTTTCAAGCGTTAGCTGAGGGATGATCTCACCATCCCTTAGCCCTTCTCTTCGAGGCAGCTCAGAGTCAGACACAGCGAGCACTAACTTGTCCATGCAGCTGTTTGGGGGCAAGGAGGGGAATGGTATTCTAAAAGCAATATGAGGCATTCCCATGTATGGGGAAAGGAGAATTCTGGGACCGGCATACCAGAGGTATGTGGATATGATTTAAATTCAAAGATGGACAGTTCATTATTTCCTCAGTTCACAGTATTTATTATTATTTCTGCCTACATTTATATCTCAGCCCATTTAGGTGAGTGTTATCGAGAGAAGTGAAATACTCCAGCATGTCCATCACAACGTTACAGCACTAGTGCTCCTATACTTGTAGGATTCAGGGCATTATATGAATTCCCAAACACACTGAGCAGGCTAGAAGCTGCAATTGTGACACCTGTCCTTTTCTCCTGCGCAAGGACACGTGAAAACCTGCCAGAGGCAGCATTAATAGCAGCATTCAACTATACCTGCAACAGAGAAATCCTCTGGATTGGAGCAGTGCCCATCGCTTTTTCAGGCAGCGTAAGACAATTAGAAAAAGGAGATGGATTCATAGCAAATGTGCAGGTTAGTATAACTGTATCTTAAGCTTTGACTTAACACCAAAATTGTGCTCAGCTGCAGAAGTAGAGCACTGAACAACTGTAGGGTTCAGTACATGCTTCAAGTTTTCTAGGGAAAAGACTTGCTCAGCTCAAATTAGTACAGTGATGATAATGACATGCATACTAAAGAAAAAGCAGAACCTGTGTCTCCATTTTCTGAGAATGTAGTAAAAACAAAGAAAAACAAACAAAAACAATCTGAAGGTTGAGAAGAATTCTGACAGTTTATCACCATTTCTATCTTCTACCTTGTCATTAAATACCACCAAAGACAACTGGAATTCTTCTGGGTACTAAGCTGCTGGCTCACAATTCGTGCAAGACACAAATAAGGCTAAGGGGAGAAAGAACTTTCTTCTTAACTATCAATATGCAATACAGAATCTGAAAAAGAATGCAAGCAACATTCTTCTTTAATATACTAGGCAACAAGCAACTGCTGTTATTTTACAATAAGCAAAATTCATTCCTGCTCTTTCTTACAGCATAAATAAAAAGAGGCTAAGTTCTGTTACACATACAAAAATGTAACTGTTCCTTTGAAGGACTTTTTTTCTTTTTTTTCCCCCCATTTCAAGTGATAGTAGCTCACTCCCTAACCTCTGTGGTTCTCAATGCACAGCACAGTTTTGGCCTTCAACACAACAACAACTCAAAGAGAGGACAGTTGAAAGTTAAACAGCATTGAAAAGCAACTAGAGGAGCCCATGCCAGAACCCCCAGACTTGAAAGCTAGGGGTCAAGAGTGGGGCATTCAGGCTGCACTGAGGTAGCAAGAACTTATAAACTGAATTACTAAGCTCTTTGTTGAAGAACAGCATAGTACCATATATTTAAGATCATCGTTTGCAAATACAAGAGAAAACATATGTACTAATCTGGAGTACTGTTTAAACAAAAATTGTTTGTATTCTGCTTGTTTCATTATGGAAATCATGAATTCTACTGTAAAGACAACAGTCTAAGCATCTAATTCTCTGCTCCAGAACATCATTCAAAACAGCTGCATACATTTAGTGAAGACATATGCACCTTAGCACTTAAGGAATATTTTTGTACCACATCTCACAGGGTGGAATATACAAACACACTTTGAAAGAAGATCCATCAGTATTTACATGTCATATACTCAAAATAGTTTTTTTATTCATTTGATACCTAATGTATGTATGTAAAACTTTCACTGGAGCAGTAAATATTTATTCCATTCAATTTGTAAAAATGTAATCACGTATGATAAATGGAACAGCTTTCCAGAAGAAACAGCCAAAGCATTCCCATAAGGCTCTCTTCATTTTGCCAGAAAATGCTGTATCACTATTAAAGAACTGCAACTTGACATACAACTAAGAAAAGCTACATTTATCAGTATGTCTTTCCAGAATTGGGGTGGGGTTGTTTGCCTTTTCTTTTTGCTAAACACAACAGAATTCAAAGAATAGTGACTATTAAGTAACAGAATGAAAGACACCACTGGCACAATAGGAAGTATGTAAAATTGTGAACACAGAGCATCTTAAAGCAGAACATGACCGCAAGATCTACCCAGTGTGATAATTAATGCCAGTGAAAGTTTATATATGCAAGTGTTCCTTTGTTCCTTTTGCTTCTACATCTTCTTTGAGAAATGTTTTCTCCCCTTTAGCAGTGTGAAAATTTTAAAAGGGAGAGTGACTTATGTTCCCAGATACTAAATCTATCAAAAAGACTGTGTGAATGTGCAAAGTTTAACTCCATCCATACTTAATCAATTTAGTTAAATGAAATAAAAGGGTAAATGGTATTCACAATTGTTTCAGTTGATCAGAAAAAAAAAAAATCAGATTTTATTTAAATCTGATAGTTTGCAGAGTTAAGTCAAATTTTCCCAGACTAAAACATAACTGAATTTCAGATGCAGAAAGACATTTCACTAGAGAGAAAAAGGTTGTACAGATGGTACTGCAAATACATTTTCCAATCATTTTTGCGCTCTGTGAATGGGTAAAAAGAAAAAAAAATGGACTTTTCTTAAGTACAGAGATCAAAGTGAACTTTTTCCTTTTTGTTGAAGTAGGCATATATACTTACATGGACAAGAAGCAGGCATTTCCATGAAACGTTCTTTTCAAACTTGCTATACAAAAACGTAAAACTTTCCTTTTTTGTTTTAGCTTTTTCATTAACTGTTGTATACAAAAATTATACTGTATAATAAAATACTCTGTAGAATAGCACTTTGACCTGCTCTTATTGCTTGCATTTCTACCAGCCCATAAGCTCATTACCTCCTGTCATGAAAGTCACCATTATATATATGTTACAAGATGAAGAACATTAGAAAAAGGTCTCGCCTCCATTTTTAGAGGGACTGTGAGCAACTGCAATAGAAGAAGTAGTAAATTTTTTTCTGACAGCTCCAGGATATCAAACCTTGAGTCAGTAAAGATATCTATAGAAAATACATGTCCTTCTCCTAAAGAAATATAGTAAGCTTCTTTTTGTTGAGTAATAAAGAATGAATAATCAAGCTTTTGAGTTCTATAGTTTTTTATAAAGATTGTTCTCAGTCCACAAAGAAACTATTAGATATCCCTATATGTTCTCCACACAATGCCAAACAGAACTGAGTTTTACAAGAGTGGTAGAACATATAGAAGACAGTCAGGAATTTGTTCCTATATTCTTCATTCACTCTTCATTTTCTTCTCAATAGGAAAGACTTCTCACATCCACCCATTATTACCTAAGAACAACATCTCAAACACCTGCTTTGAAAATGACTGATGAAATTTTTCCCATCTAAAAAAGACGAAGTTTAGAAAAGTCTCGGGACTGCTGGCATCCCTAAAATGTTTATTTCAGGACTGCCTATCACTTTCCCCCACGAGGCATAGGTCTATTACCTTCATTAAATATCCATTCCATAGAGACAAACCTGCAAGCACCATTTCTTAAAGCAGAACTTCTTTGCATTACGCCAGTGGGCATGGGTTGATGAATGAATACCACTTCCATACTGTGATGGGAAGTGAACATTTTTAGCTGAATTAAAAATCAGAACCATGCTGTTCACATGGGAGAGGACTGAGAACATTTTTTTTTTTTTTTCATTAAATCCTGATATTTAGTTTCCTCTGTTCTTGGTAATGGCTTAGTGGAAGTACTTATAAATATTCACATACTCCTTTCCAAAAAAGGCAAAGTGTGGAACACATTCTACTGAAGAAAGCCAGATCAATTACTTGTTTTATATGTTAGCAGGCTGCTTTTACCAATGCTGTTATGCTTCAAGAGGAGATTAAAAGAACATAAACGACATCCCAAACTCCGCAGTGAGAGCATAGCAAAGCTTACGCAAGCTCTGTATTTCTGTCTTGTGTGCCCAACATCTCTGCATTGGAGAGCCTTTTCAACAAGTACACCATATATGGCAATTTCTCATGAAAAATCTCAAACTCTCACACTACTGTGGTCCTTTCAAGAACATTTTTCTGACAGAACTCTTAGCTCCATCGTCTGCAAATGACAAAACCAGTATTTACCTCGACTGTCAGAAGATGACTGCAAGTTGCTTATCTTATGCAAATGCATTACTGTTTTAAACAACTTGTCCATACTATACAAATTTAACAGATATACTCGCCTTTCCAGCAACGATGGCCTGTTTTACCAATCTGTGACCAATTGCTAAATTAAGACATTACGCAGAGGACTTGAACTTTGGACCTCCAGCAGTGATTATCAGTGTTTTCACTATTCAAATGAAAGGAGCAAAGATTACTACTTGAACATTTTTTTATTCAGGGGAAATAAATAACCCTCCCACACCAACAGAATTACTAAAACCCCACAGAAAACCATTCATCAGTAAATGGGGTTGGGATCTGGACCTTTCAACTGAAGCTTTCAACAGCAGCTTGCAGCTTTTACATAGTTATTCAAAGCTGGATTATTATAGTGCATCTTTACTATCCTTCAGGAACAATCCCTCTCCCTAGGTGGTTCTCTCACCTTTTTGACAGTTGAGCCTACTGATCACATGAGAGAATTCATGCGAAATATTCAGATACTCAGTGATGAGTGCAATGAGAACAAAAGATAATTTCAAAGAGGGTAACGATAGTACTCTGATAGTGAAAGAGCTTTTCTGTATTTTCAGCGTCACTGGAATTACTTTTCCATTTATACCACAGTAAAGATGGTCATCATCAGCATTTACAGAAAGTATCCCCTGCTGTAAATTGGATAGGTTTCAATATGAAGGGGAGAAGGGGGAGGAAA
Source organism: Anseranas semipalmata (assembly GCA_013399115.1). Classification (NCBI taxonomy): domain Eukaryota; kingdom Metazoa; phylum Chordata; class Aves; order Anseriformes; family Anseranatidae; genus Anseranas; species Anseranas semipalmata. The sequence goes on along the minus strand of VXAA01001570.1, from coordinate 650,568 downwards.
TCAAATTATAATGGCATTTCCTATTACAACCCTTATTTGACTGGATCTAAGAGCGAGTATTTGGTGCAGCTTTTTATCTTTGCAGATACACTTAAAGATGAAACTAGAACGTTTTACATAGCAGAAGAGGCTTTGCATATTGTTAATAATAAATTAATGTAAGAAAAACTCTTCCAAGAATACAAAAGACACTTAAGGAACATGACATAAAAGCAATAGTATTTCTTAACCCAAATGGAAGTGACAGCAAGAATAGGAAAAGCAATGAGGACCTTTTTGATTTGAAAATTTAAGATGGATGCTGAACTGTTAAACATAAAAAGAAAAAAAAAAGATAAATGAACTGAAAAACAACACATGGACAGAGTGTCATCTTTTTACAGAATTAAAGCAGCAGTATTTTAGCTTACAAAACTTTTATTTACTTTCATATGGTCAGCGGCTGCATTCTACTTGGTTAATAAATTACAGCAACAAGACTTATGAGTTCCATATGCAAACTTAAAAAAATTAAAGTGTATTGCACAAATAATAAACAGATGTTTTATTTTTTTTAAGTGTTAGATGCTGTAAGGGATACGCAGTTCAGAATAAATTGAAGAAGCCACCTGAGGAAAGTGATTATCTACTGGGGGAAAAAAAAGCAGTTATTTCTACTAAAAATGTTAAAGCAATAACCACTTTGTAACTGTTTATTCAAAGTGAAAAATCAAGAGCGCTTAGCCTCCCTCCTGATTCAACTTCAGGAGCCACTCAAGTGGCTGCCATATTACCACTGATAAATTAACTAAACTGCTAATGAAAATACAATGTAATCAGTAACTTGATTATGTGTTGATTATGGTAATAAACACAAGTCTTGGGGCGCAACAGATGTTTTAAGAGCTCAAATGTTAAGACCAGAGTTAGAACACTCTATTGGGCACACCCGCCAGGAATTTGGAAGCAGGGTGCTGCAGGCGCGACCTGTGTGGAAGGAGGTCATGAACTGCCTTGTGCTGCTCACAGCCAGTTCTGAAGCTGGTGTAAGCAACTCAGTACGCACCGAAACACTGCCCAGCCCGGGAGCCCATGGCACTTCCGCCCAAGTCTATTTAAGAAAGTGGGGCAGTCGCTAGGGGAAGGGTTGTGGCCCACTGAGGACCCATTCCCTGAAGGACTGTGGCCTGTGGAGGAGTCACGATGCAGCAGAGGAAAACAAGTGAGAAGCAAGGAGTGGCAGGAGGAACCCCCCGTACCAGCCTCTTGCACCGCCCGTTACCTGGCTGAAGAGGTTGGGATGCACAGCGTGAACACGCGGGAAGAACAGGGGGGTGGCTGAGATTAGGAAGCGGGAGGGGAGAGGTGTTTGATTGAAGCTGAGCATGGAGAAGGCAGGAGAAAGGTGTTTTCTTAAATGTTTGGGTTTTTGTTTGTTTGTTTTTGTCTTAATACCTGAAACAATGATTTGAAATTTTGTGTTAATTGCCAATAAATTAAATTCAGTAACAATTTCCTGAGTCAACATTGCCTGCAACATTTGTTGTAAACTAGTCACCACTAAGCCCACAATATGTCATTTTAAAGCATATATTATAAGAGGAAAATACACTTGGTATTCACTTAAAAAAAAAAAAAAAAAAGACTAATACAAAAAAGTGGTCTGCACCATCCATCACAAGTTGTTAAAAAGAAAGCAGGAACAGATGCAGGTCAGTGAAGATGAACAAAGTTATACCTAAGCCAGCCAGCAGGCATCATGCTACACTGATCAGGTATTTCTCATTTGCAATGGCTCAAGAATCTACTAACATTTATGCAAATACTCTAGTTTTCGACTGACCGCTTTTCTTTACTGAACGCTTCCAAAATTCTGAACAGATTTTCTCGAACTTACAAGCAAAGTTCTACTGTATTTTTCTTAAACTTCCTCTCCAGCTTCAGATCCTATGAGGATCTGAAGAGGCCATCTACTTAACTACAGTTGCTTCCAAGTCAGGCTATAACCATATAACCATAACTATCTCATCTTCTGACGTGCAACACAGAGACAGTAAACCAGACAGGTTTTTTTCCACAGAAACAAAATTATTATTACTGTGTATTCTTTATGCTGACAGCACTGAAACCTAAGCATCTAATTTATGCAAAGCTTCTCTGTTTCTAGACACCACATAAAAATTTTAGAGTACTCAGTGTTCACTATGGATGTATAATTTTCATATAAAAATACTTTCAAATTATATACTTTAAACTGTTGGCACAGAATACTGCTCGTTTTCCAAGTGAAAGCTGAATAACTATAGAATGCTTGAAAATATTTCTTTCCAACATGCAAAACCAAGGCAATATTGTTTGACAGCCCTACCACACATTAAGCTGCAAGACTCTTTAGATTAATTTAAATGTTCTTCTATTTAAAAGAAAACAAAAAAATACACCAAATAATTGCTGTGCTCATCAGCTCCGGGAAACATCAAATGCTGCAGATGAAGATGAACCATTGGGAAGGTTAGCCTTATCTCCTGGATCTGGTATTTGCCTACAACGTTTTGACTTCATGTCTGCTCCTACAAGCAGGCAGTTATATAAAAATTTGTCTCCCAAAATTAACTTACAGGTTATAAATACCCAGCATTACACTAATTAGATTAAATACCATTAGATTTAACACAGCAGACCAAGCTGAAACTCCCTCCCTCCTCCCCTCATTCCGCATCCCCCACTTCTTGACTAATCAGTTCTTTCTGGTAAAATTTGAAAGTTATCCAATTTTCCCTCTGGAGTATTCCTTAGCATCCCTACTAAAAACACGTGCTAGAAGAATCAGCTAGTCAAAGCACGATTTGCCCTTTTTTATGTGCACAACATTGGAATTTCAAACGCACTCATGCTGACTTTGTGGGATTTGTGCTACTACAGTATTAAGATTTTCATGATCTTCTAGCCAACATCACATCTTTGCTCTCTCCTTACTAGGGAGGAGCTTCAAGGGCAATTAACCATCTTCTTCCCTTTAGAGCTGTCTCACATTTACAGTCCCAGAGGTTGGGGGCCCATGAGTGCTACGTCCTTCCAACGGCCTCTTGATGCTGGAAGTGGGAGTACTTGCTTCTGCTCCTTCACTACTGGCCACGAAAGTTCACTCCCCTGTGTTATTCAAGCCCTGGTGCTCGTCAGACCTTCTGTGACCCAGTTTGACTGACTACACCAGCAGAAACTAGACAGGCGATTTTTCTTCTGGGTTAGTTTTCTGCCAGGTTACTCAGTTGCATCAGCTTGTGGAAGTGTCTGAGGAGCCAAACCAACACAAAGGAGAGCTGCTACACTGGCTCACTGCCTTCTCAGGCTGCAGCCTCTCTAAATATTTGGAGGCCATCTGATCACAACTGCTGAAGAAGCTGTTATCATTGCTAAACAGAACATCCAAACAGAGCTGTGCAGAGAAATTATATAACATATAAGTATATTGTACTCAATATTTTTTCCTCATTTTTGTGTCTCAAAATCCATTTAATGCATATTCAGTAAAGCACCTTATCTAACAGGGGTGGTAGAAAAGAATAAAAATAAAATACAGTATTTGGCATACTAAAGTTTTTCCACAGTCCCACTTATCTACTGAGCAAATTCTGCATTAAATTAAAGGTGGAGGGAGTATTTGTTTTTCCTAAGTTCAAGGTGCTCGCTCCTTGTAGGCTAAAGGGACAGTCGTCTCCTTGCTGTATTAATGCCTTCTGGTTTATGTCACTTATTCTTAAAACCCCTTACCACAGTAAAATTGAATAGGTAATAAAACATCAAACGCAGTGACATTTACTTAAAATAATACCTCAAGAATTAACAAAATAGTTGTTGTAATTATACTTACATCTCAAGAATATTCAAGTCAGTTGCCCCTCAAAAAAAAAATAAAATCTTCATTTTAAAAGAAGAGTGCATTCACTTGATTACTTACCAATCAGTATTTGACCCGTTTTCATTGCTGAACTACCTGGAACCAAGCCATGTACTACAAGCTTCTCTTCACTGATTCCTCTGATGACTTTATCCTTCTTGCCTTGTTTCTCTGCTCTTCTGCTGCTCCATGAAGACTGATGGACAATCCCTACCAAGGCTTCCAGCAGCCTCTGCTGCTCATCTTCTCCAGCATTGTACAGTTTTCTGGGATTTACATGAACATATACATCTTTGTATTTTTGCTGAACAGTGACACCCATTTTCTGAGTGGATTGGTGTTTCAGGATGGAAGTAGGGCCAGTGGAGTGCACGTTACAGCTTCCACTCCCTTTCTTACCAGAATGCTTTGACAAAAGATTCTTCTTTTTTAGTATTTTTGTCAATTTCTTCAGTTCATACTTTCTTTCTTTGCGTGATCCCTCTTGAATAACTTCAGCTTCGTTTTCACGAAACCTGACATGATTCACTGCCGGTATTTCTGGACAGGTGTTCTGAAGCAAAGTTTCTTCTTCACTTCCACTCATTTCTAAATAAAATAATTCCCCATTTTTCTGCACACCATCCAGCCATTCAGGCTCAAGGTCACTGGGAAAGAAAGAAAGAAGAATGATCAGCAATAGCTCTGATAAGGAGACTGCTATGCAAGTGATATCTGCTTACTTCCAAGTGGGAAGGGGATACAGAGAATGCAAGGCAAAAAAAGTATGCTGTCTCCTGAATATTGAGAGCTTAGCTGCTTGAAGTTTGCCAGGAGGATAGGAGCTCTTCCAGGACAAATGATGGATATGGGAAGGAAAGACATTCCTCCCAGATACTAAAATAGCTTCTTCAAATGCCTTACAGGAAAATAGCCATTGCAAAAAGCACTGTTACTGCCTTTTCTGAAAGCCAGCAAACAAAAGTGTTCCAAGTTTTAATTAGTAATTACATTCATGGGCATGATAGGGCTTTGTCTTAGGGAAAAAGAAAATGCTATCCTATTTGTTCTCTCCCATTATTTTTCCCTTACACATTTAAAGGAAGGACTGCACTGCAAGCTCACTGGAAGACAAGAATAACATTTTAAAATCATCTTAATATAACCAAAAAAACAAGATGAAACCCAGATAACACTTTTTAAGACATGTTCAAAATAGTATACTCAAAGTCACACGCAAAAACACAAAACAAATAACTAAAGAGGCAGCGCTGCTACAGAAAACGTTCTAGCAGCTGGAGTGGATCACTAAGTCCCCAGCATCAAGCTGCTGCAAAGAAAAGGCAAGGCAACTGCAGCATATATTAGCAGGAGTGCCATCTGCAAGGCATAAAAAATTTTTGTCCTAATTTGGCAATGGCGATGTGTCAACCATGTCCAGTTTTGGATCATGCAGTTTAAGAAAGATGTAATAACTGGAGCAAGAGCACAGAGACAAGTTATAAGGAGTTTATAAACATACTTTAAATGGAAAGAGACTGAAGGAAATCACGCTCTTTTGGTTGAGGGGAAAAAAAAAAAAGAGAAAAGATAGCTGAAGAGGCAACACACCAAATTGTCTGCTCCCCCGCACCAAGATGAACCACAGAGTACTAATACAACAGCACGAGGACCAGTAACGGTCAAAGTAGGGAGAGTAACCAGTGATTTAATTTACCAAAACATTAAAGATAAATATTAGAGAGCTTAATGATCTCACACACACACACACACACACAAATCAGCATTAGCAGGCTACAGAAGGAAGTTTTGGGATATTCTGTATGGAAGATTTTCACGAACAGACGAGACCAGTTCAATCTCCTTGGCCCAGCAAACAGCATAGGCTGACTAGATGACAGCCAGGTCTCCCCTTCTATAAATCGGAGACTGCACTGATAAAAATCAAACAAGGAAAAACTAGAATGGAGACATACATAATAATTAATATCATTAATTGTGTAAAGTTAACAGGCATTCATACATTTTACACTAGAACTAGCTAATTTCACTGAATAAAGGAAGCAAGCTTTGTTTAAAACTAGTATTACCACATTAATTTGCATACAGCATTAATCTGAATACACAGACAAATGATAGGGCTGAGCAGAGATTATACACAGACACTGCATCACAGCACCTTTAAGGGCTCCAAGGGAAGATCTCGCTGGAAAAAAAAGAATACAAAAAAAACCACACTGATATTACTCTCTTCCTGGAACTCCAGTGACTTAAAGACGTGTAAGGATGCTGCAGAAAGGAATAAGCATCACAGACTTTCTCTGCATGTATTCATTATTTTGCCCAAGCTGATGCTTTTAAAGAAGAGCCACCACCTGTGAGAATTTGGCTACTCCTGATGCAGTTATGGCCACGAGTAAATCAGAGTTTGTATTGTCTGCAAGTTCTTACTTCAGATCTTGAGTATTTTACTCAAGAAAGTATCAGAATGACAGCAACACTTAATGGCTGTTAGGGCCAGACAGTTATCTGACCCAGCATCGCAAAAGGTGCTATGTAAGAAATAACATGGCAGTGTTTTTCTTGTTTTGTTTTTTAAAAAGTACTAGTGCATTCTGGTACACGTAAGAAAAACTGGGAAAAACAAAGTTGATAAAGGGAACATTAGAAATCAATGAAGCAGAAACTCCCATGATGTATGACAGCATTTTTACTCCCTCTTCAAAAGGGATTGTGCTCTTTGGAAAAGCCTTTTCTTCTTTGGGGTAGATACCAAAATTTCAACCGGGGTATCAGTTCATACACTCACATTCTCCACCTTTGTCATCTATTTTTTTTAGTACCTACTATAGGGTCCAAATATAAACATAAAAAAGTTTGTGTGGGAGTATTACATATGGTCCACTCAAACAGAAGTGCTCCAGATAAAAGGCTCGTCAAGGAAGAACACGTATGGCAAAGTTGCTCCAGGGAAATAAGCCCATTGAGACACAGGAAACTGAGAAAGTGTCATAAGGGCATGAACTACTCTCCTCGAAGGCACTGTCACTAAGGCACACTAAAAAGGAACGATGACTTTCTGAATACAGATCCCTACAGACATCTAAAAATAGGGAAGTTTGAAAAAAGAAATCTGTACCCAGAACAACAGTTTTTTTTTTTTTTAATCTTATGCTACAGTTGCACAAGTGCTTTAAACCAAGCTAAAAAAAACAAAACAAAACAAAACACTACTTAAAAAAAAAAAGAATCTCATTTCCAATGCTCTTCCCTTGTGCCAAAACAAGCACTTACACAATAAACTGAGCTTCTGTATAGGTCTGGAAGCTTCCATGAGAGATCTAAAAATCTGGAAGACCTGCATACCTCTAAGAGCAGTTTCAGTAATTCCACACAGGTATTTCTTCTTTGGAATGAATGGCTGAACAGCTGTGCGAATTGAAATTGTACATGCATGGAAGAAATATACACATCTCCTAGAAATGAAGGAACTAAGTTCTGATTTTGAAGCAAGAGAAGACTTTTCACCCAAGGAAACTCATAAGCAATAACATCTATGAGCCTTGTTTTAAAGCAATTAAAGAAAATAACAAATCAAGGGTTAAATACTTTACTGCACTATATGATTAAATTCCACCCATACGATACTCTGCAGAAGTTAAGATCATTATCTTTAGTTTTCCCAGCATTTGGTTATGCAAGGACAAAGCAGAGCCTCGGACTGAGGCATCAGTGTGGCATACACAAAGCTGCCGTCCTCATAATAGCTATGGCTGCCTCCAGGGGTTCTGATCCACCACAATTAGCAGAAATGACAGCAAATGTTAAACTCTTAAAATAGACAAAACTATTAAAAAAATTAACACGCTGCTTTCACAACTGCATATGTCAGCATTCACTTCACAGCTCTATCCGAAAATAAGCCTTGCACAAAATTGCTGGGGGTCTGACGAAGAGGCACTGGATCACCTGTATTTCTACCCTTGCATCAATGTTCCTTGTTGTATTTTTGTTTTGTCCACATCAGCTGTACTATTGAGCACTACCAGTTCAACTAGCAGAATTTTATTCTGGAAGTTATTAACTTTTAATACAGAGAAACATTCCCTATGTTTTACTTTCATTAAATCAATCAAATATGGCTGATTACAGAACCACATACAGCTCAACTGCAGAGGAAGAAATGCCATTACCTTAACATAGCTACCAAACCTACCTTTGTAGCTGTGATTAGCAAAACTCATTACAAATCACATCCTGACCCCCTCTTGTTTCTGAATTCTGAAGGCTAGCCTATCAGAGGTATGTATGTGCCAGCACAAGGAACTACTAGACCTAAAATTAAAGCTTCACGGTTCTGCTGACGCTGTGATAGAAAAGACACATTTCAATTAATACAACAGTATTATACATTGTGTTGAGTGTTGAAAACTGTGGAACACAGCTTTATCTTCAGAACGCATTAAGGATGACAGTAAGCTGGCATTTTAGATGACAGCATTGGAAAACAAAATAAAGAACAGAAAAGCAAAAAAATGCATGACTTCAGGCAGAAACGCATTACTGTGGAGTTCTTGCTTATAAACACAGGAACAAAGTAATGTAGGTGTACATCCAACAGTTTTGTTTCTTGCTGAGCTAGTGTGTGGGATAGTTGCAAAACAAAGTATATTTAAACACATTTCAAACCTCTCCCACTAAAACTTGCTTTTTTCTTCTTCACAGTCTTATGTAATGAAAAAATGAAAGTAGCATGCCAAATAAAACGTCGTAAATCAGACCTTGGAATATACATTTGAGCTGACAAGCAGAGTTGCTTTAACAGGTACGTGGGAAACGGCGCACATTTTTATACAATTGAGAAAAACAAGTCAAGCCCCACTGGCGGCACCACCCGTCCAGCCGGGGTGCAGGAACCGACCCAGCGGCTGCGTGCCGGTGGCCTGACGCCTCAGGCCGCCACGCCGCTCCTCGGGCTCCGCCACAGAACCGCTGGCTTAAAAGGGACGACGAAGAAAAACCGTTCTGTGCCAGGAAGGAGGCCACTCTCCCTCAGGCAGCACCGCTCCTCTTCACGCACACCCTTCTGCTTACAGCGGGGGTTCCACAGCCCACCGCCCAGAGCCCCG
>VXAA01001570.1:588681-635596 GCA_013399115.1 Anseranas semipalmata | reverse complement strand
GCCCTCGGGAGCTGGCGAAGCCGCAGCGCCAGTCCCCCGGAAACCCAGGGAGGTCGTTCCCGAGCGGCAGCCGTAGGGCTTCTCTCCTCCCAGAGCAGCTCCCGCTACGGGGGAAAATCGCTTTCCCCACGTGTGTTCCTGTTGGTTAAAATCATGGAATTGCCCGGCGGATTCTCTTTCCTTAGGCATCAGTGCGAAAAATGACGGTCCCACAAAATCGAATCCGGCCTTTGTTTCCCTCTTTCACAAAATAGTAACTACAAGTGCTTTCAGATGGTTGGTTACAGGACTCCTCACTGATTTCCTATCTGTGAAACTCTGACACAGTATCTGAATGAACAGAGATGTGAAAGTATGAAAGTGGTGTGACCCAAATCTTTGCTATTTTTATTTCTTACCTATAAATAGCCATCATTTATGTTCACTGCTCCCTTTCACAGGGAGGTCACTTTTCTGTAATGTTCAGAATTCGACAAGACGTGGTCATCCCCTTCAGTTTTCTTCTATACATGATTTAAGATCACTAGCTAATAAGATCTTGCAATCAGTTATTAACAATACTGGTTTTCATTTCTCTCAGTCGTTGTGCCTGAGATAGTTGCAGTAACACAAAAATAAAGTTGTTTCCTGGAAAGACCATTAAGGGGAGGACCATTAGCTTGATACAGAATGAATAACAAATTGGAAGCCATTGAATGTTTTATCGCCCAAATCCATGGAATTTTGGCCACTGCACTGAGCAAAAACTTCAGCTTTCTTGAAGACTGTGCCTTAAGGAGACAATGGCAACAGCACACTGGAGGGGGTGAATGCAGGATCACCATACGTCTGTGGCTAGGATTCTCTAGGTATCTTTCAATCTTTTTCCTTTTTTTTTTTTTTTAATTTTTCCTTTCTTTGATACCAGCTAGAAATTATAAGAGAGGAGCAGTCTCCTCAAAACAACTGCTGCTGTCAAAGATGTGGGAACCACCATCATGCGCTGAGGTGAGCAACAGCAGCAGTACTATCTAGGATTATGACCATAAAACCTTTGTCATGATATTTAGCACCAGGGCTGTGGTGCTAGGGAAGCTGAGGATATATCAGAATTTGGGGTCTAAGTAGCAGTGGCTGAAGGAGCTCTGGATGCACAGTATCAAAATAAGCACAATGCTTCTGCAGGAGGCACCATGAGAAGAACATTTTGCAATAGCACATCTAGATTTTGAAAGTTGATGCAAATAGCATGGTGATCCTGTCCCCATCACTCTAAGACACTACTTAGGCACAATCCATGTTTCTAGGTGGCTACATCAGTGGGCAATGTGTGATATGAAACTTAGAATGTTCCTGGAGGTATGGATCAGATGGCAAGGTTAAAAATTTTCCTCCTGTTCAAAGATATAGCTACTTTCATGTCTTCACAGCATGTCTGCTATGGTAAATGACACCTGTGAAAGTGGGAAAGAGACAGTGGAGGTCATTTTAAGCTGTGTGTTCACTCCTGTCTATATCCTGAATTGAAAAAAAAAAAAAAAAAAAGGCAAAGATTAGCTGATGCTGCTGAATGTAGCATTGATTAATCCAGAAATATTTCATAACTTTTCTTGAAGTAATCAGCTTTCAGCAGCTTAGAATCCGACAGCAGCAGGATTAGGAGCTAGAGCTGCTAGCACTGTGTGTATTTTCCTCAGGCGTTTGAGAGGCAAAAGTCCCTACATACGTATACTCAGGCTGTAAAATTTAGTCTAGAACTCAGCGTAGATCTGGGACTTCAACAGCTTATCTGGACCTCTAGATTCCATCAGTCCTGTATAATGTGCTCATGAGAACAGCATTATGTAACAGCAGCAGAGCAATAAGCTGCAGAGATTTACTTTAGTATATATTTTTTAATTCTTAGTTCTGTTTTTATGCCCTGAGGGAGCAGAGATGTTTAATTTAGTACACAATAGGGTTGTGTTTTCCCAATTTGCTTAAGACAACACAAAACTCACTTCTAGGGCTGGCACTTGCTTGTAGAGAACAACAATAAACCCAAAGATTACCATCAAAATCACACGGCATTGCCAGAAGGCGTTCCCAAAATATACATCAACTTTTCTTTGTCCCTGTTTTCCTTCTCACAGGAGACCATTTTTTTTGTTTCTTACAGCTCCTCGCCTAATGCTGAGCTTAATGATAACATCATCTGCTACTAATATTGTATTTTCACATGGGCCTAAAATTGATTGTGAAAATCTTTATTAGAATTGCTTACAACTCACCAAAAAAGCATGTAAGTATAAATAAAGAGAGCCTCAAAATGTGCCAAAATGAAAAAAAGGGCGATTTGGGATTAGTGTAGCTTATAAAATGACAGATCCATCAGCACCTTGCTGCTGATAAACAGTTAATTAAAAAATTACTCATTTTAAAATGAAATAGAATGTTTTTCTAGATCTGAATTACAACTTTGTCACATTTAGTGTGACTAAGCTCAATATTTACAGATGACAACTAGGAAAAGGAAAAGGGAGCAGAAATTCCAAAGTGATATGGTGGATACATTCAGAGCTGTACAGTTTTTTCCCCTGGAAAAATTTATGTTCCCTTAGCCACACACAAGTTTCTTAAGTTAAAAGAGAGAGTTCTGAGTTCGAAGGATTCATTCTGAAAAGCACCTTCTAAAAATCTGCCAGCCTTTGACAATTACAAGAATTATTTTAGTTGTCTTACAGATTGAAGTTTCACTGCAATATGAAGTGCCCTTTCATTGTATTTTCTGCAAGATTTTAGCATGTGTACAATATGCCACAGACAGAGGAAGGTCATCATTACATTTGAAGTCTATCAGCTCTTGCATTTAACTATGTGTTATTAACACGGCATTACAGGGTATTTCTTGAATCCAGTGAAACACATGCAACTGGAGAAAGACTAAAAATTCTGCAATGCAAAGAAACAAAAGCATTAGGGTCTGGGAAAGGAGCAAACTTAACCATGTTAAAAACAGAGCAATGACAACAGGAAAGAATTTTAACAGGCACCCTGCATACAAAATAATTGTAGCATGCCTGGGCTCCCCGTCCATTTGTGGTACTTTTACTGCCAGTTGAACTGCCTTATGAAAGCCCTTTTACTTTGTTTAAGAGCAATTCTGGTGCTTCTGATGGAAAAGAAATAGCAAAGTATTATGATGTTATGCTTATGGCAGAGATCTCTTTCTGTGATTGCAGTGTGTTTTTTTCTTAAAGAAGCAGTTGTTAGGCTCTTGATTATGAAACAATTTCCTATACTGACAGTCTCAGAAGTTCTTGGATCATCATCCTCTTTTAGAAAAGACTAAAAGAGGTATTAAAGCTACTTTTGCTATATTTGAAGACCTTTGACTTCCTTTAGTTGGCTAGTGAGTTTTAGCATGCCTGGGGATCACAGATTAATCTGCTTTCATTGGCTGCAAAAGATGAAAATCAGCTTATCTTCACTTTATGTTTGTTATTTGCCATTTATTTCATTAGCCAGGAGATGTTAGCACTCTGGGGATGGTTGAAATCTTTTGGAAGAGTCTCTATTCATTCCTTCCACTGAATTTGGAGAGGGAAATACTAGGCAATTACTAATCAGTCCCAAATATGTCCTAGCTACTCTTGCACTCCTCTTGAGGCAGCACGTACTTCTTTAGTCCAACATACTGGAAGTAGCCAACTCTGGGCTATTGTTGGCTGCAGACCCAGGGTGGGATAAGTGTGAGACTTGCATGGAAGTGAGTAACTCCATTCGGTTAAGACAGAAGTTGTGACAAGATTGGAAGGATCTAATGGAAATTAGGAGTGCTGGGCAAGGAGGATTGGTCTCTCGTAGTTTATTTTTGCCCTTCACTTTTTTTTTGCCCTGGCGATAAATTCATAGGAAAAGCTATTTTTTTTTTCAGCTCAGTTATACCTATAAGTAAAGTAGCTTGTACCTCACTGTACTCTGTTCAGAAACTAAGGGCTGTGGCAAATTGTTGATTGAGCACAAGGTTACTTTCCTGGCTCTTCCATCCTTCCTCACCTCTTTCCTTATGAAACTACCCCTGTAACAGAGACAGCAGAACAGGCACTGTCAATGTATTTTACCAGCTGCAATTCATAGTCCAGCATATTAACTTAAGCCCCTGTCTACTTCCATTTATTTTGTTATGCCAAGCTATAAACTGTGGCAGCTCAGTATCAAGTTCACATATCTATTGCATTAAGCTATGGTAACTGAAGGGGTCCAGGAATGATGAACCAGAGACCACATTTTCTGCTCATCTGAAAACAGATTTAACAGCCTACGGATTTCTTTTCTTTATTTTTTTTTTTCCATCTGACTGGGTCATGTGTGGTTTACCTTTTACTTTTAAATAGAGAATTGTTTATATTTGGATGTAGTAGGCAAGCAGGGGCTCTACATTACCACAAAGGATGAAACCAATAACAAAACTGGTCGGTTAGCACTGGATTGTTCAGTGTTGTGTTATAGTGCCTTTTCTGGTAAGTAGCTTCATTACCAGATATGCTTCTACTGTATTAAAACCACAGATAATTTTGAATGTAGTTGTTCAGAATTGTGAGCCATAAAGAATGAATATGCATACTTTCTGCCATTCTGTGTAGTGACGTTCTTCAAGCCTACAGTGGTTTGTTTCCACTATTACTTGATCTTCTGCTGATTAATGGATAATGACGACAATTTTGTGGAGTGGATATTTGTTTTCAGACAATAGGATAGGCTCTCACTCACCAGAAGATGCATACTCAGGCTGCTACTGCCCGACTGTTGCCATACTTAAAAGACTGAGGTGTGAGGCGGGTGGGTTATGCCAAGGAGAGGTCTAAGCATTTCTAGGCTCTGCCTCCATTCCACAACCAGCTATCAAGGTGATAAGAGGCAGAGGTGATAATACACCTTTCACTTCTGACAGGACCAAATGTGGACATGCACATCTGGATTTGCTTTTATTGTAATTGAGGGCAGATGTTTATTAAAAAACCACACTGAGGTTTTGGTGTTATTGCATCATTTAAAGAATAGCTCCTTCTTTTCTGTCTGCGTGGAGAAAGCGAAGATCCTTGAGTTGTCCTCTTAGCTAGCTTGTATTATTCCAGTGCTGCAGAGAGCAGAAAGCACAGCTCTGCTTTGCTGAGTTTAATGATCTGTCCTTCTCAGAGCACAGGGATGTCTGAGCACTGGGCGGTTGCTGTGGCTGCCTTCAGTTCAGCCTTCCAGCAGCAAGAGAAAAAAGCCATTGTTTTGGTCAAGTGTAATTCTGGGATCTCTTCAAAACCAGCCACAAAGGCGATGCTTTTGATAAACTGGCTCATTCAGCAACACCAGAAAACGTGGAAATAAGACTTAATATTCCACAAATGAACCCTTAGTCCAAAGAGTAGGTGATAAACTAAAAAGCAGCATAGAATGGTGTCCTCATGTCACGTCAATCTGTCAGTTACCCTCTGCAAAGGCTTTTCAGTTTGCGGAATAGAGAGAATGGACATCAACATGTGGCTACTTTGTGGCCTTTAAAATCATTTGCTGGATTCTCATTACTTCCTCTGTGATAGTTTTTTTTACAATAAGGAGTCTAAATCTACTTGGAAAAGCAGTCCAAAAAATTATTATGTTATTGATCTATTGCAAAGACCGATAAAACATAACAAGATGTTGTTACGCTGATAAAGTTCTCATAAATTTGTCGATAAATGTGGTTTGTGACTATCTGGTGTTCTGAGAAATAGATGAGAACCATGGAAAGGGACAACTTATTCTATATATGAACACCTGGGCAAAGTATAAGAATCTTTGGCGAACGTGATAAATGCAAGAAAAATCCCTGAACTTTGACCTCAGGTTTATTTTCTTTCACAGATTTCTCCTTTCCTAAAATTGATTTTGCTCTTACTCCCTTTGATCCCCACCTTCTGGATTTGTCTGAGTTTCTGGCGGCAAAGAGCCTGGTGTTCAGCTAGCTCACTCTTTCCATCTTTTCCTTCAAGCAGCAAGCAGTCCTGCTTGCCTGCCTCATCCAAGGCAAGCATTCTGATGGTGTTGCATTATGGTTTCATTTGCAAACACTTTACTTGAATGGTTGTTCTTGATTTTTTTTTCCATAAAAATCAGCACCTTCCTGCCAAGTCCAGCTTCTAGAGTCATGTGAAAATTTCATTTTACATTGAAGAAAATTACTCCTACACCTAATCCAAGTAGTTTCAAAGTAAACTGTGAAAATAACAACTTTATAGGTGGTAAGTAAGAAGGCAAAAACATACCTTAATTATTTTCAGATCTCATAATTAAAAATAAATCTAATAGTTAACTATTTGACTTCTGCTAATTAATACTTGGGTTTGGCAGTGCAGGATATGTCACAATCACTGATAGTAACCCATGGCAAAGAACATTGTCATATATTCATGTAATGGGAATGTTGAGATTATGTATTAATCTGATTTAACTCTGAAGGAAAAGAAAATTATGGAGCACAAGTTCAACACCCTGTTTGTAATTCAAAAATTTGCTAGCACATGCATGTACTTTTTATGTGTCATTTCACAACCAGTGCTTTTGGATTAAGCTGAATTTTCTTGTTTATTGGAGACTTGAAGAGGCATATGTAGCATTTTTTTTTGGACTAAACTATTTATATAGCTGGTTTAATCATGAGCTAAGTAGGATTATTTTTAAAGCTAAAGACGTTTTAACGTTTCTCACCAGGTGTGCTGACAATCCTCTGCTTCTTAAATACATGAATGCATAAGACAAAGAGCAGTCG
Source organism: Anseranas semipalmata (assembly GCA_013399115.1). NCBI lineage: Eukaryota > Metazoa > Chordata > Aves > Anseriformes > Anseranatidae > Anseranas > Anseranas semipalmata. The sequence continues at coordinate 628,836 of VXAA01001570.1, read as the reverse complement.
CACAACTGGCTTATAGCTTGAGAAAATAGATACTTTTCTCTTTATTTAGTTTCAATCAGAGGTTATTTTAAAATGTAAATATTTTAGTAGGTCAGAAGATTTTTTAAAAAAAGCAGAATAGCACCACCTGGTGCTGAGCAAAGTTTTTACGATCAAATCACTTTTTGGAGATTATTGCTGTACAGATAAGCTACTGCCTTTCTCTGTCATGATTTCAGGTCAAATTATTAAGGAAGTTACGTTATTACTATCTCTATTATTAATGCTGCCTGGCCGTTTATTCTTACAGGCACTTTTTTCTAAATCTTTATCCATTATTTACCAGTGTTTAGGGACTTATAAAAACGTTCTTCTTGTAGCTAAAACATTGTAGACATGTAAAAAGTTACTGATTAGAATTTGGTTTCTAATCTTTTCTTCATCTGGTGTATGTTTGAGGAAGATGAGGAACTACAGCAAAAAGTGCACTTCACCACTCTTTCTCTTCGTTTCCAATTATTGCTGGGCTTCCTCATGGTTCTTGGAAGTAAAAGCATAACTGAGGTTAAGACCTGCATGCTGAAAGGACTTTAGATGCCTAAAAACTGTCAAAATCAATGGGAAGTTAAGTGCCTGAGGATGTATCCGTAAGAATTCAATTAAGGATTCAATTTCTAGGCATTATATATTTATTTTTCCAAATAAGAGAATTAAAGATAGCATCTAGGTCATCTATTTCCCGCTTGTTATTTATACGGTCCTCAATTACCCTGCCCATAAGAAGTATAAGAAACCCCTTTGTGTGTGACAGCCCAGCAGGAACCCTAAATTCCAGCTACATCTTCTAGCTACCTAGAATTATAGCTCTGGTTTCAGTCTCCAACTGTGCTGTCACTTTTAAGGCTTTCTGATTCTGAAGATTTCACAAATAATGAAAGGGAACAAACATCTTACCATTAAAATTGAAAACAAACCCTCTCCTACAAAGCGTAGCTGTATCTTTCCTAACCTACCTTGCCCTTAAACAGTAAATAAATAAATAAATAAATAAATAAATTCCCTTTCATAGCTCTAAAAATAATTGTTATTTCTTGAGACAGTTGCTAGCTAGATGATGAAATTCTGATGTTAATGTAGTCTTTATGATTTCTGTCATTTGGGAGAGGATTTGTACATACATTGTGTCATGTCTTGGCCTGACTGTCTGTTGTCTTCCAGCATCCATGCTATTTCTCACTGTGTACACGTTATTAAAAAAACCCTCCTTACTCTTAGTGTCATCAAAGCATTATTAATAGATGTTAATGAAAATACTATGTAAGTTTTGCTGCTGATATTTAAGTAGTCCATCTCTTGATGTATTAGGATATTGTATATGAATTCAGGAAACTGTTGAGCTCAGGTTCTTCTTCAGAATAAAATACTTTCTCCTTTTTTCCAGCTTATTTTCTTCAAGGGTTTGAAGGAGGTGCATGAACTCCATTAGATTTAGTAAAATGCCTCTGCCAAATTGATTAGCAAACTGCCCTTTCTTGTTTATGAGATTTTGCTGGGTTGAGGCACTCAGTAGTTTTTGTTGGTTGCTGCTGCGTAAAGCTACAGAAAAGAATGTTACACAAGCAAACTTCATTTCTAAATACAGGCTGCTTCCTATTGTCCCCTCAGCCGCAAAAGCAACTTGCTAGCAAGTTTCATCAGTTGTTTTACGATTCCCATGCAGCTATTCTGTGAACAAGTTAACCAAGGCTTGTCCCTCAAGTATATGCAGGACAATCTTCAGGAGTGTATTGAAGAAGTACATTTATATTTACTGATGTGGTATGAAAACTTGCACTATACAGAGAGCCCAGGGAGTTCTGAGATTCTGCCTTTCTGGAGCCTGTTCTCCCCATTTCTTTGTGCTTCATCTTACAATGTTTAACGACAGCCTCTCGCATCTCCACCTCTTCCCACCACTGGCCTGTATAGCCTTGTCATTTCTTTAAAAGAACACTGTATTCTACCACCTGGAGTTTGAAGGAAATTTTGAATAAATAAATCACACTTAAACTGCTTCAGTAAGGTAGCCATGCATCTGCAGATGCCAGAAATAACAGCCTGGAGGAATAAGAACATGTTCCATTATGTGGATTATTTGAGAAGAAGTAGCCAGCGAATATGTTTATCTCACTATCTCAAATGGCCTTCCTATCCACAGATGTCAAAAACCCATCTTCTGAAGTCTTTCACTTCACCTCTGATGGCTTTATGGGGCAGCTGTCACTTGTCAATGTCCACATCTGTGGTGCATAAAAACTTCAAGTGTGGAGGCCATGTAGTGATTACATTACCAGTCTTAATATTCAATTCACAAAGACATATTTATGCAAGGCTAAACAGAAAACTCCTACATTCAATATTTTTTGGATCAGACCTTAAACTCAATAATGTAGAATTTTATTTAAATGGCCACTTATGTTCACATTTGCTTTGCCACAGCAGCAGGCATTTTGCCACAGCATTAAACATCCATCCCACCATGGAGTGGTTTGGGACCAAACGCTCTCTCTTACTGAGATAATGCAATTCTAATTAAACTATCGTGCAACTTTGGAATCTCACCTACTTTTTTGTCTTCCATCTTATCAAGGAGCTTTGTTCTGACATGGCCTCTTTCTACTTCCTCGATTCCTTGCATGTAGCAAATGCACTTGGTCACCCTGATCCAGCACGTAGGATCGTACAGCTGAAGGGAGACCGTGGGACCGCAGGGACAGAGCTACCTAACCCTGTGCCCAAAGCCTCTGGAAGATTCATTCCTTACCTGCAGGTAGTGTCACGGCTTCTTCCTCACTACGTGACTGTAGGCACAAGCACGTATTCCTCATGTTTGTTGTGCACGTATGTGCTGAATGCAAGGGTTTACCGATAAACAGGGTCTTAGAGTTTGAAAAAGAAGTCGAGAGGCCTGCTACTCGCTGGGTTAATTTCAAACACTGAAGTCATCCCACAGCCTATCTCGTTTGAGGACAGTTTTACTTAATCTTTGTGGCTGTGCTTACAGTGGGTTTGTTTTCAGTATCTGCACAGGGACTTAAAAATCCAAGAAACCAACCACGCTAACAATTTTTCCCTGGCTATAAATTCTAATTTCCAAGTAAGAAACACTAGAGGGCATTAAAAGTTCTGTGCACGTACATCTGGTAACTCTGCAGTGCTCTGCTTTAACAGCAGTCTTCTCAATGTGATTAGCAAATAAAAGATTACTAATGTGATGGAAAAAGCCGTGAAAACCATGTGCAGACTGAGAAAAAACTTCTGGCGTTTAAAGTACAAGTACAGTGACTGTTTTGGTCAGCAAGCACATGCAATACATACAATACAAACCATCACGATTGAAGCTGCACATGGGTTTCTCTGAAAATGGAAGCAAAACAATATTAGGTACGGCCATTTCTGAAAGTGGAATTGCATAACTTGGGTCTGGGCTGCTGGTAGGATTATATATTCCAGCCTCTCTCGGGTCCAAGAAACAGAATACTTTTTTTCCCCATGCATTGTACAATTTCCATTCAAAACTTAACAAAAATACTGTTAATTTCACTAGCATCTGTTTTAAGTGAGTTCACAAAGTGAGTATACACAAAGGGAGGATTTTAGGAGCAGTTTGGAAGTCATTTGTCAGTGAAGGAGAACTTGTCAGTTCAAGGAGAACTTGCAAGACGGTTCATTGATTTTCCTGCAAAAAATGTGGGCTCTTCAGAAACTTCTGGGTCCTATAATACATGTCACTGATCTTTCTTCCTGGAACGAATAGTGCAGGAAAAATTCCAAGGATGCGAAGAGTTCTTGAGACACAACTGCACACATGGGATATAACAGAGGAATGTCCCTGAGGAGAAGGGTTGCTTACCTCCCCTGTCCCTTTCTTTGTTTTACATGTCTGTGTCTGTCTGTACGTGGCAGACGTCACAAGGGTATTCTTTTGAAAAGTGCAAATGCTGCCACAGTGCCAGATGGAGGGATGCAAAGCGGTGCAAGGAAAGGCCGCCTCCTCCTGCTTCTCCAATTCCTTCCAGTTTTGCAAACCTGTGCAGAACTCTGCGCCATCACAGGCCAAGGGTCCAGAATTCTGGCATTTATTGCTGTTTTATCTGTAAGTTGATCCGTGGTATTTTATATTCAAATATTTTTGTGACCAAAAATGATGAAATCTGGCTGTTTTTTTCCTTGGTCATTTTGCATATTGCTACACTAGCCAGCCCATGTAGCTATTTTAGCATCGTCTATCACAACTGAACTGTGCTCAGAGGTCTTAGAGATTGCATATCAAGAAAAAGTCATTACTCATTTTTATGTCTCTGAGTTTTCTTTTGGAAAAATCAGAGGAAATAAAGCATACCTTATACAAAACTAGGATACATACACGCACTGATGTTAATATCAGGGATATCACTGCATTGGTGCAGAGAAATAGAAAACCGACTCCAATGAAAATGTTGTGTCCTGTGACTGTAAACTGTTCTCAACAAAGACATATTCCCATTAGAGAATTAAGACACATAGTAGATAGGAATCCTGCAAAGTATGTTCTGAAGTAAGAAAACAAGCAGACAACACTTCTTTTCCAAAGGGGAATCATTGTCCATTGTTACTTCAAAGCTTTCGTGGAAAATCCAGTGTAGAATCCTCGCATTAGAATCATGGTATTAGACTTGCACATAAAGTAATGGTGACTTAAAATGTGCTTTTATGAACAGACAATAAATTATTTGAAGATCTGAATTATGTGTCATGGCCACAATAGAGATGGGGTTTTGGAAAAAGGATGTTTTGTAAGAAAAAAGCAAAACCAAGGGATTTTTTTTTCCATCATTGAGTTAGTGTTTCAAATTTACTTTCAAAATATTTGACCAAAATAAAGTTAAGCAAAAAGTGAAATGTAACTACTTCTGAGAACGCTGGGGGCAAGGTTATGCTACATTGTATATTTATCTGGTAATAGCAAGCATAAAGAACAACTTTTGGCAAGGGAGAACAGAAAATCTTATTGCACCCATCACAAATTGTCAATAAAAATTTTAAGGCTTGTGGCTCCACAGGAAGTGTCTCAAGAAATTACAGACAATCTGCAGTGGAAGCTTACAAAAGAAAGACCTGAACTCCCATAGTGTTTCCCGGTGGAGCAGCATCAGATTCATGTTCACCAGTTTGGGCTTCTGTGAATAGCTTTTTTTTTCATTATGGCCCACTGCTGGGAGTTGCCACTATAGTTTTCACCAGAACAATGACACCATGCAATTTGAAAATATTTCTGTTCAGAGTCTCAGATGCTGTGGATTCTGCTTTTTGCCAACAGCTGTTGTGGTTGGGAACTTAGATGCACGCAGATGAGCTAAAGCTCAGCTGACAAGATGAAAGTTACTAAATGAGAGGTCTTCAGGAACTGAAACACACTCTCTGCCCCTGCTGTACTGGAAATACCTTGTGCCTTGTCATTATTTTTATCCTAAAAGCTTGTTTTCTTTACAAATCAAAATCCTTTCCTTCCATAATCAGTTGTAGCTAACAACTTGTGCAGCTGATCAGTCCTTAATTGTTGTCCAGCTCAGGTAGTGGTGAATGATCCAATCTTTTTTTTTTTTTTTTTCCTGGCTATGGCTAATTAGAAAATCATTCCAGCACTTCAGCATTTTTTGGCAGTGGACTTGCCACAACGATCCATGCTTTAATCCACAACTTTCAGGTTCTGAACCACATAAATGTTAATAACTACTGTACTGAAAAAACAGAAACAGCACAACTATTGTTCATGGTCTGTTGTGGTAAGTCGAGACGTACCATTCTTCTCTCTGAGCCATGCTGTGGTGGGGCTTCTTGCATGTTACTGGCACAAAGCAAGGTGCTGGGCTCTGAATTCAACAGGGTTCGGTTGCTTTTGCTGGCTGTTTCTGGAATATTACCCAGAATTTCTTTTTTCATGTGATATGGCAGAACCCGATCTTGATGAGCCTCGAAGCACAATTGGATCTGGCTTTATCACGGTGGGACAACATTGATATAGTTACTCTTTAGTTGAAGAGAATAACAGGATCTGTCACTCCTCAAATTTGTCGTAGCTGAATAACTGAAGTGCTACAGGAAGAAGTATTGTGTACGATGGATTGAGATCATGAAGTACTCTACTTGTTGCTGTACCCCACATTATTGTAGGTAAGAGGACAGTCATGGTCAAAGTCAGCCACATGGCGATTCATGATGTGACAGTGTTTAGGCTGAAGAGGCTTCACAAGGTGGCACGAATGACACAGCCTTGTTAAAAGGATACCTCCTCTCAAACTAAGCCTTAACGATAAGAACCAGAATAACATAAAAACACCAGACTTTGAATCTGACTCTTAACCAGTGCAACTAAAAAAGATTATGGTTAAGCCTTGCAGTAAAGACATTAACTTTTTTAGCTTTGAGTATTAATGGGGTCAGTTACCAGCACTGCGTTTCTGTTCTCAGTGATGCTGGCCTCCCATTTTTTGCTGCCTAATGTGCCTGAAACCTCACTTAGTGGCAGATATTGACACCCTCCCCACTAGTTCTTGTTAGAGGTCAGTTTTTATCAGTTTAAATTCTTCGTATAGGTGGAATATTGCCATTATATACTGGTCTTTCTGATGTCTATCATATATTTGCTGTTTTAATCATAGTTAGTAAAACACAAAAGTATTTGTGGCCAGGTTAAAGAGTCATCTACATACCCAGAACCAAAATGAATGAGGGTGAAGCATTTTGTAGTGATTCTTGCTGCTGTCTAACGTGATTATAACAGCTTTGTCTTCTCTAGGAAAAGATGTATAACAAGTTTAATGTTAAAATCATAGTGTACTTAAGGCAGATGTAATTACATTTTTAGATAATGAAGATAAAGCCTCATTTCCTTCTCAGGAGAATCTTAAGGCAGGGCCTTTAATGGTGAAATCTGCAATTATTTGTAAGTCTTTAATGTGCACAAAATGCCTGTCTGATTGCTTGATAATATTCAGTAGTTTCTTGAGGAAGAAAACCAGGATTAATCTGGGAAGCTTTTAAGAAGAGAAACTACATGACTGTGTTGCCAACCAGTAAAGCAATGCGAATGCTCTGCATTGTGTTGAAGGAGACTGGAGTGACCTGTACAGTAAAAAAGTCAAATCTTCATCTGTTAATTTGGAACAGAAAAGAGACTAACTTTAAGCTGCTTGCCATAGCTGGTAGCTGCTGCACAAACCACTTCAACTTATCTTTACCATGAGCTCTTTTAAGCACAAGGGGTTTATGTGCATAAAAATTCAACTGGGTTACAGCAGAGCACATATTTTTGATTTAAAAGAGCATGCCAAAATAATACCAATGCATTCCAGAAACATCTATAAAGCAGAACTAATGCAGCTCTGTTTTTATTAATGCCCAGTTATGTCAAGATGTATAACAGGCCTTCATGATTATAATAAATCGATGACAAGGTATGCAATAAAAGTCAGACTGTAGCTTAGGGTTATGTTTTCTGATTGGTAATCGATGAAGTCATACTATGAATTTACTGGAGATTGCTGGAAGGGTAAGGTGTAATCATATTGTTTATATTATGCACTAGTTTCCAGCTTATAGTAAACTATAAAGTACACCTACTTTTTTTCTGCAGTATTGTTTGAAACATTTAGAATGTTCCAGCTTGCATTACATGTGGATGTTCTTTTTAAAAACATTTCTAAAATAAAAATAAGTCATTCAATGTAAAAACACTTTAAAAGTTCACCGATTGTACTGGCTCTGGCACCTTTTGTTCTTTTTACCAGTACTACAGTGGTGCTGTGCATACTGTTGGATATTTATTTGTTAAATTTGTTTTTTATCTTATTAAAAGATAATTTGTTATTTATCTTATTGGATATGAATGTTCAGAACAGAGAGGGATAACTGAAGACCTGTGAAAACAGCAGCTGGTCAATGCAATAAAAAAGACGTTCTTAAACTTGGCGAATTGGATTCTCAGCTTTAAGGTCTGCGCTGTATGAAGAAAGAAATAAAACTTTGTTTATATTTTTTCAGTTCTGTAATAAGTAAGGCTGTGGACTGTGTGCAAGTTTTTGAAGAGTAGGTCAGAATCTGAACAGATGATAGCGCTCACAGGAGAATTTTTCTGATTGCATCCTAAGCACTGAGGAGTGAGAGTTCTTTTGCCCCCCAGAAGAACATTAAAATACTGGCAAGTTGCTTTTCAGAATCCTTTTGAAACATGGATGTGCCCTGATCACCTTCATCGTCCTGTAAGGCCACAGAGGCAGCTCGTTCAGCTCTGTGAAGGGAGAAGATGAAGAAATGCCCTCTGGCTGGTTAGGGAATTCTGTAAGGGTCAGGGAATTGTATCTCTGGGGGGAATCTCCTCCACAAAAGAGGCCAATAGTAACAGTAGGGTGTTATGGATTAAAGGCTGGGAAATGCAGACGACAACACCATTTTAATAAAGAAAGACTTCGTATTGTGCAATCTGAGAATATGTTAGAGCAAATGTTTAAGAAGAAAAGTTCTTTCATCAATTGTAATAAATGATTTTTAATTTTACAAATCATTATACCTAACAAGAGCTTATAGTATAGCTCACCTTGAAATAGTTCTGTATTTGAAAGCTTTTCTGTTTTTATCTAAAATAAAATAAAAATACTCTAGCTCTTCCTTTGTGCTCAATATGAAAGCATTTTGTCAAGTATAGGATTTAATGGAGTAAATTCTGCTAAGGCTGCAGATACCATTGCAAACAGTCCCAGCTAGTTGCCTACCCAGAAATCACGAGAACTTTGCTTGAGTACTGAGCCCAGGAGCGAGGCCAAGTAACAGCTGACTGCAAATTACCTTGTACATTGTAATTTAACAAGAATTGCCCGGAATTATTTTATACTTCATGTATTAAAGTGTATTTTTGCAATACTACCCCTAAAAGATAGTAACAAATTCCTGATAGCCTTTCTCTTTACCGTGGGTCATTAAGCAAGATGTGAAACAGCAACTTTCCCTGCTGTTGCATGGGCCAGTGCTTTCTGAGCAAAAGAAATAATTACCTGCCCGGTAGCAGTACTAAGACAGCGTCCTCTGGAAGAACAAAAAACATGCATCTTTTTTACATAATTATGTAAAACTATCCTAGCCCTCCTAAAATATCCTAACCCTCCTTCTCACTGCTAAATTATTTTACTTTAGTAAAGCAACCTGAAGATACCTCTTGCCTACCAATGAATTAAAAATGAAAAGTTTTTTTTTTTTTTTAAACTAAGTCCACTTATTCCAAAGACTTTGATTACCAGTATGGTACAAAAGAAAAATGGTAAGCATCCTGGAAGAACAGTGTGCTTGCTAGTAGTGAAAATGGCCGTGTTATGCTTCCATAACATGCTAGAGCCTAATCCCACATTATTTAATATTTGTTTGCACAGTTGTCAGAAACAAAACAAAACAAAACAAAACAAAACAAAACAAACAGAACTTGTTTGTAGCTCTGTGGAAGCCAAAGGCAAGTATTTTATTATTTCAATGGAAGTGCTGGGAGCACAATCACAGAGCTTAAGAATGGAATATGCCTAAGATATCAAAAGCAATTTGTGCTACCTCATACACTAATAATGATAATTTTGCAAGAAGAAAGCAATGGAAATGGCTGACATTAAAAGTACTCCCTTTATTTTAACACCTAAGTTGTGTGAAATGGGCCATCTTCACTATTTTCAGATCTGTAAGCAAGGCTATAGGAAAATACAATGTTTGTTTATGTTCATAAATACCATGGAATACAGTTCAGGAAATCCACTTCCTGCTCTCATGTTCTCGCCATTAGTTAGGGCTATCATATCTGGATATGTCCACTTTTTCCCATTGGAAATGATGACCAGGTAGAATTTGAGATCTTTTCTGTTTCTTCAGCATTCTTCAACGTTTTGTCTATGAGGCTGGAACTAAGAAAAAAGGAAGTTTTCCTTCCTAATTTGCTATCCATTTAATTGCTGACCAGAGATCTCAAAAATGGGCAGTTTCAGAACACCTAAGAAGATAAATGAAACATACTTTTATTCTCCTGTCCTTATATGGTTAAGAATAATAAACTCAGTATTCTCCAGTATGTTTTCTAATTTATGAGTCTACTGCTGTGAAAACTATGAAGCATATGTAGAAGATTAATGTTACGAATTTTTAATTGTGTTAAGTATACAGACCATATTTTGGATATCAGTGGACTATCAGTTCCAATTAATTTGAGCATTCTATGTGTGTGATTGTGCTTCCATTATAGATAATTCAATTTGTTTTCACACTTCTTTTTTCAGGTATCTCTGTCAAAGAATAATATGCAGACTTTATCTTAAACTGGAAAGTTGCAAGGGGACTGTCAGGTGTTTATGAAATAATTGCAGAAGTACTCAGATGTATATATAAAAAAATTCTGCATTTTCTTCACTAAAGGAAATATAAAGCATTGATTTTTATACCACTAAATAATTTAAATCTTTCTTTTTCCAGTGGGAAGAGTTATATCTGAGTTCTTCGAACCAACGAGGTACTAGCTGAGTGAGGCAGAACAAATTGCACAAATTATACAGCCAAAGAAGTGATTGCATCTTATGTAGCAGGTAAGTTTAAGGAATGGCATCTCACTGCTTCCTGACATCCCTTACATTCAGCTCACTCAGTATTATATGACTGTAGTAAAATATTTCATTTCGCAATTAGAATCAAAATATTGTAATCAAGACATGTGGGATACTGTTAGCCAGCAAAATAAAGCAAAATTTAAAAAGACAGCAACGAGATGGAATGACAAACTCTAACATTATGCCATTGTTTTAATTCCTCCCTGCAGTGCGGATTTTATAGCTAGTTTAAGATGTTTGACCTTTCCCCTATTTTTTTTCTGAGGAATTGTGAAAGTTCTGCCTCTCCTGGTCTGGGTATCTTTCAGATCAGAGATAGGCAGTGAAGGCTAATCTTCAAAAGTATGTTGGCACTTGCTACTGAAGCCATTACAATTAAAACACTGCAATAGGATGGATGAAAGGCGGAGAGGATCAGATACAGTTCTGTTTTGACATGAGGACGGGCTGAGCCGTTTCCTCCTGAGACTGGGTTATGTACTGGCATGTGGAGCAGCCAAAGAGGAGAAAGACGCATCTCTGAGTGCGCGGCAATGATTTCTGCAACTGCCATGTACCCTATGTTGGTTATGATGTTTCATTGTTTCAGTCATTCTCAATAATAGTATGGACAGATTAATAGATTTTTTTTTAAATCCTAGAAGAAATCTCTGAATTATTCAGTCAGTTCCGTGTGTCACTGGCCTTTTCATGTCTCTCTTTTACTGACATGCCAAGCCCAGTAATTGGTTTGTCCAAAACATCGCTTCCAACCTTAAAGTGAATATATAGGAGACAGAAAATCCACCATTTCCCTCGATAATCAGTTAAAAAAGTTAATCACAGTTAAAAATCTGTGCCTTATTTCCAGTTTAAATTTGTCTTCATTCAGCTTCAGCCATTGTTGATATCATGTCTTTTTTGTTACAGAGAATTTATCTTCAGTATCTTTTGTCTTTGCTGAAGATATCAGCTTCTCTTCTCTCTCTCTCTCTCTCTCTCTCTCTCTCTAAATAAGCAGATTGACCTACTTAAACTCTCACTCTCAGGTGTGCTCTTCTTTCCTTGTATCATTTTAACGTCTATTGCTGTACCTTCTCCAGCTTTGGAAGTGCAGTGAAAATACTGGCATCAGACCTGTATGCAGTATTGCAGGGGTGATCTCACTAATGTTACACAAAGTAATGACATCCATTTATTTCTATTCAGTCCTCACCCACTCCTAGACCTAAAGATCATATTCAACCTGTTAGCCACAGCTTGACAGCAGAAGGAATGCAAGTATTCTCTCTATTCTGACTCTAAATCCTTTTCAGTTATTACTCTGGAGGATGCAGCCTCTTGTCTATAAATAAAATTTGCATTCTTGACTCCTGGTAATAATTCTGAATTTGGCAGTGGTAAAATACATTTTTAACAATCCAAGCTTGCCAAACAAAACTGTAATTTCATGTTTCCTTTCAGATTGTTGATTAAAAATGTTGAATACCAATAACCTTAGTACTAATGCCAGGAAAACCCTACCAGATGCAGCCTTACTGAATGATGATTTCTAATGGATATCTACTTTTAGATCTATAAATAAACAAATTTTTAAGCTACTTTACATGTGCTTTACTAACTAATATTTCAATGAACTATTTTCTACAGTTGAAAAATCTGAACATATTTCCATTAAATTTATAACATGGTCCAAAGCCAAATATAAAACACGGGAAGTTTCTTTATTATATTACTTTTTATAACTTGAAATTTTTATTAATTAAATATGATATCAACTTTTCATTTATGTTTAAATTTTTTGAGTCAAACTGCTTGCCTTTTTCAAGTACTGGTAGAGTGATAGCTCTTTTCCATTCTCCAAGACTGTTTACAATATTTGAACCATTTACGCAGAATTATCATTATAATAATAATTACCCCAGTTTCCATGAGGTCAGCATTCTGCAGAACTTCTTCAGGTCTCTTGATTTAACATTGCTCATTCTTAGTGATGCTTTTTGAGAATCTTTCTAACTGCAAACTACTTTGGCAACACACTTTCTTCTGTACATAGAAGATATCAATATTAACAGTTCAGAGCATTTCAATATTAAATGCTTACTTTGGCTTCGCTGAGAATTCATTTGAAGAGAATATTAAATTTTCATTGCTGTGGCAACAAAATAAAATAGGAACATCTTAGCCCATCTTGATCAACTTACAGGAAGAAATTCATTAAAATTTAAAATAGCCTTTGCTGTGGATTGGCTTTATTGTGAGTCTGGAAGTGGGACGTCCCAGTTTTCAAAATAACTGGAAATCCTTTTTACTTTTATGTACTCAAAGTTTTCATCAGAATGCAAATAAAAGGCTGCTCAATTTCCCACAGTGGGTGATATTATGATCACCATCAACAGTAGGTTGCAAAAGTTGATTTAGATGATTTATTACAGGCCAAATTTTATTTTGTGTTGATTTATGTCTTGTACTGTCTGCACCCTGAATCGTGTCTGTGTGTCTACAGGCACTGAATTTGATTCTTTAAGGAGCAAATACAGTTCTCAATTTTAACAAGTTCATATATTCATTTTCATGATGCTGTACTAAACATAGTGGGTACATTCAAAAACAAATATACAGCATTTGATTACATATGCATTTATGTCTCCCCAGTGTTCTATCAGATGTGGAGAGCTGTCAACATGCAATGGGATCCTGTAACTTTTCAACATTATCTAATGAAAAAAAAATGAACCAGAACACTAGAACATTTTATGGATTTTTATTATTTGGAGATGCCCATAATTGCTTTGTATTGAAAAATACGTGCTATATTCCAACTATGTTCTCCAGAGATCTGGAACAGGAATTCCCAAGGCCAACTTTTAGTTACATTTCTCTGCTGGTGCTTTTGTTTTAAATTACCCATTCGCTCATTACTTTCTGCAGATTTTTACTTTAAATGCAACAGTTACAAATGCTTTAATTTTATATTTTATTATTCAATAAAGCCCACCAGCTGGCCAGATTCCTCCTGTGTAAACATTCTGACACTTTTGTTTAGAAGATATATCAGCATGTGCAAGGCAATGGCCAATGAAATCTCCATTATCTCTGTTTGACAGCGAATGCTTTGAAAGGCTGTATATTTTCAATGAATAAGTAAAATCAAAGACAAAAGAACATCTTGGGCCTTTATACATAACAAAAAAGGCATATTTATTGGGTCATTAATACTAAAAGTCAGATTGCTGCGTTGACAGTCAGCAGTCTCAAGTGTTCCATCACCTACAGGGAGCATTAAATATAGAATAAACAGTTCAGTATAAACTGAGGGGCCATTTTTCTATCAGAATAGTGGGTGGGTCTGCTAAGTTAATTTATTAACAGTGAAACTCAAGTCCCAGAACTTCAGATGAAATTCCAAGCCATACCTCATAACTATATTTTTCTATTCTAGATTATTCCCTCCTCCCCAAACCTTGAACATATTTCTTCCTACAAACAAAACAAAACAAAACAAAAAACCAAAAAAAACCTGTCTTCCTTTTTTTCTCCTTTGAGCATTCCTCCGGGCTTGCTATTGATCCCATTTTTTCCCTCACTTCCCTTGCAGAGTTTTTAACAGCTCTTCTCCATCTGTTCTCTTCTTCTTGTAGTGTACTACTGACACATGTTCATTTCCCATTGTTGCCCTAACACCCAGCATTTGCTCTTCCCATTTCTCATTCTGTCTTTCATTAGAGCTCCCCTTCCTTGCTCATCGAGATGACTCTTTGGAGATTCAGGCTATCAACAGGCCCTATTAAACATTTTGTTCTGTATTCTTTCCCATTGTCCACTGCTACATATTGTACTGAGTTTCTTTTTGCTTCAGGTGACCTGAGGAATAAAAGTCTCCTCTGCTTTGCACGAGCATTTCATCTCCCAACAGAACTCACAGTTGGAAAATGTTTCCTCTATCCCATTCCTCTTTCTATTCTTTGATTTCAAAAGATGCAAGAGCCAGCATGGGCTCCTAACATCTGGATTTATGAACAAAAGGGACAATATTTCACTAACTTTTTATGTCATTTGGAAACAGGTCTGTATCTAAATAGCCAGCGCAGCAGTATGCCTTATTGTAACGCTTCCCTTGTGTTTCTTTGCCACTCTCCACCACATACTACTCTCACTTGCTATGTCTCTTTAACTTCCAGTCTGATTCAACATGGCAAGGGCCTGCTGTGTTTGGACAGTGTGTAGCAATTCAGCTTCCTATAGTTTAGGGCAGTAGGTGCTATTACATGAAACAAAGAATAATAATCCCGTTACCCTGATTTATAGTGCCCTGGATTAAGCTAAACTATTCCTATCCCTCCTCGATGTTTACAGCATCAAATGTGGGCGAGTAGACATCTGTCCAAACTATAAATACTATTTTTAATACTTTTGTTTTTAATCTTTCCTAGTGATGTCCCTTGTAAAGGCAATATCCTAAGTTCTCATTTTGTCAGGCTGTTTTTATGATACAACTGTCAAGAAAGCAGCTGTAAGAGTGGTTATTGTGTATGTAAAAGGAAGATCTTACCATAATTGTATTATTAGGGAAATATAATGACCATGTATTTATTTTCAAAAATGTATGTGATCTCTTTTGGCTCCACTGGGATATCAGATCTAGTTCTTTATGCATACAGAAAGGCTGATCATGCCTGAATTTAAATTATATAAATAAGCCTAATTTCCTGATAAACAAAGGAAAGCATTAGCTCACAAATTTTTGGGCTCTTAAACTGTTTGGGTTGGATAGTTTTCTGGACGTTCCTGAACTGACCACAGAGAGCTATTGATTTTGCATATGGATAGTAATGAGACCTTACATAACTTTAAAATACAAGTTCTTCCTAATTAGAAATGATCATACTTTCTGGTTCTTGAATGTTTAAAGTTGGACTGGGACAAGATAGTCTTAAGAGTAAACGTGAACAATAGATTTGTATGGTCAATACTATGCCTGTGCAGGTGTTGCCAAGTATGGAGGATAAGGGGTCATGACCCCGCGTTGTGACTAGTTTTAATGTGATGCACAATCTGGCCAGCTATAAACAGTGAATTAAAATCTTCAGTAATGTGACTTCTTCTTCCACTAGTACATGCATTTGCTCCATCAATTTCAGCCTGCAAAGTTTTCCAGAGCCTGGTGAAAATTTACTACTTATATTTCTGATATAACTTATCAGAACAACAGCAATTAGCAGTCTGTTTCATACCCTATAGCAAAGACTCCAGGAAAATCTATCCTGCAGTTGACCCTCTGATGTCAGCAGCCACTCCATGTGTTCAGGGGTACTCAGCTCTAACACTTACTTGATCACAGGCCAGGCCTGCTGATTGCTGAATGTCAAGGAAAACAAGAAAAACTGAGCAGATAATACAAAATTGTGCAGAGGAGGGTTTGTTACTGAGAGAGTTCAAAAAGAATATTTTGGATGTGAGTCAAGAAAAAGTTGAGAGTGTTTGGAAAAGAGTGCAAGGCGAAAGGATATGCCAGTGAAAAGGTCGAGAAGGAAGTTTAAGAAAAAAGCAACTTGTCTTAGATATTTGAGAACCTTGAATTAGCATACTGAGGCTAGATATTATTGTGAAGAATATGAGCTTTCTCAATCAAATCCTATCAGGCTATCATGTTTACACATGGCATAGCTAACAAATTCTGAAATCCTTGTCAGATACAGCAAGTCTTGAATAAAACCTGTGCTGGGTCCTACAAGGTAGTTCTTACAGAGCTGCATTGGAACAGTCAGACAGGAGCAACTAGATACCAAATGTAATATTCAAGAGACCTGATGCTCCAACATCCTGATTATTTACATTTATGTAAATAATTATTTACATTAATTATACAGTTCTTTTCTTTAAGAAGCTGCAGGGCAACAGCATCAGCTGATAAAAGACACAATTTTGAAATAAAATTATGCTTTCTTTAGTCCTTTCAAAGCATTTCAAAGTGGTTAGGAACCCCTTTTGACACAAACTACTAAATTCCTATTTTTCATAGAGGTATGCCTGCATACTTTTATACAGAAGACACATCTATGCTAGCAGTAAAATAACCATGCTGAACTGGACCTCCCGAGAAGCAAATTTTAAAAACTTGTTTGAAGCTCCATACTATCACCACTAGATTGTGTTGGTACCCAGAAATAAAAGTATTGCAACTTGCTGGGCTTTAAATACCAAGCTAAGTTCTTGATGGGCGATAGCAACAATAGACCTTTACGGTTAATTGACTGAAGACAAAGTGTTTACTCAGAATGACTCTGGAAAGTGGTCATTCCGGTAATTGCTTTTCAGTTGTGCTCTTTGGAAAATATTTTCAGCACGTGTCTTAGTTTTGTTATGCAATGGTGCATAAAAGTCTATCAAAAACGTCCCAAGGCAACAAAAGAAGTTCTTTTGAAGAGCCTGTGTCAATCTCGAGATCAACCCTAGAAGTTTAAAGATGAACCGATCATTTAAAAAAGGTGATTTTTAAAAATATTTTAAGAATGCCCATAAAATTGTACTCACTTTTAAATGTCAGCTGCTGTAACTCATTATCCTCTTCAGAGCTGCAAGCCTTGGGGCTTGTTCTTTCACCAGTCAAGTAACAGTGTACTGTGCCCTTGTGGCTAAGATGAAATCAGAGGTTTTCATCTTTTCCTCATTCAAGTATTTCTTCATCAACAAGTCCTGACTGACAAAGCTGTTACTAACTGTTGCCAAGGGGGTAGGCCTGCAATTTAGCTTGGCCTGAGCTGGCCATGATCTGTGGAGATCATGTACTGTTCTCCAGAGGAAACCTGCTGGCTCAGTTGGCTCTCGAAGTGTTGTCTGTTGCAGAGAAGTGAAATAGGCACCGACACATCAGTTTGCCTGCTATGACCTGGTTACATTTCAGTACATTTGTATCAGCGGAAAAACTATTAAATATTATATTTGTATTCATATATGTATTCATTCAGGATTTTTACTATTTTTCAAAATAATAAACTAAAATTTGAGAATGGTTAGTATACAAGAGCTCAAATACATGGCAGGAAAAAAATAAAAGTATTATCAACATTACATATTCCTCTTTTCAAGAAACACACCTCATCCCTAGATATATTTGCATACAAAAGATAAAATCACCAGAACCACAGGTCTGTTCTGTCAAACACTCATTGAAAATTCTCTGTCTTGCAAATACAATGGATGGTACTACATCTCCCTTCACAGTCCAGAAACATCAGATTGCTTGTATTTAGAGCAGACAGTGCTAAAATATGGCTTAAAACACCCTTGTTGCATCAGTTAAATATGGTCCGATTTGGTCTTCAGGATAGAAAGCAACAATAATAAAAATGCTCTGATTAGCAGAGGTTTAAGTTCATAAAATGTCTAGATTGTTGTGAAAACTTTGCAGTGAGATGTGAACATGCTCCCCTGCCCTGTTGTTAACACTCAGTTGAATTCTGCACGTATTTTAATATTTGTTTGTTCTGAAAACATAGCAATCTGCCTCAAGCAGATTAGTTAGAGAGAAGCTGGCATATTCAATTCTATAAGGGATTCTGAACAAGCAGACGAGAAGCAACTATTTAAAAATCAGCAGGTTTTATAACTATTTGAATCGCGAAAACGGGGGAAAAAATGGGTTTCTTTTATGGAATGGCTTTGTTGGAGGAATACCTTCGAATAACGAAAACATAGTGGAAGTAAGTCTCATCCATACACAGGCCAATTTGCATCATCATTGCAGCACACAGAATAGGAACATCAGTAACAATGCCATTTTTGTTTGACATGAATTAAGAGTGGCAACCTTTGCTTTTTTTTTTTTTTCAGAAAAATCATTATGCAGTTAGAAATAATTAGAAAAAAAGCACATTTAACAAGTTTTCATTAGGAGTTGCCATCTTACCTTCCATATTTGCATCTTGTATTAATAACACATCTTAAAACTCACCCTTGTCTGTGTGTCTGGAGTGTCTCTGAATGTGACACAGGACACCTGTTGTTTTGAAGTTCATTTGCAGCTCTTTCAGTGTAACAAAACAGCTGGTTCACCTCAGTCACTGCCTGTGACTGAGCCGACTCTGCCGGTTCCAGTGCTCAATATTTTTTCTCTTTGCCCTTTCCCACCTTAGCCTAGTCCATTTGCTCTTGTAGCAATCACGCTAACTATTTCTCTCAGTAGAGTGGGCCAAAGGCTCTCCTTTTTAACACCAGTGGTTTCAGTGGGACTGCCTGTGTGTAACTGAGAGGGAAAGGGGAAAAAGCTTTCATTGATCCTGGATCTAGTTCTGTTTCGCAGAACACAGAGGACACTGAAGCGCTCGTATAGCTTACGTGGCACCAATGTCTACCAGTCCACGCTGTTCCCACATGCACAGGAAATAAGCAGCAACACCTCCAGCAAGTTGCAGGAAGAACTAATGTGAAGCTATAGAGTGATTCATTTAACATTAAAGAAATCATGGCATATTTTCATGGGAAAATAATGAGCATTCATCATTTACCCCAGGGCTGTAATTTCATCATTGCCAAAGTGATATTCAAAGATATTTAAAGCAATAATAATGAGAACACGTAAAGACATTCAAAAGTAAACTTGTTTTGTAGGAGCAAACATAATTCTTCATCATCAGATAATTATTATAATTGTATACCTTACGACAGGCACAAATATATGAGATCTAATTTCAGAGCCAGTCAGAAGAGTGAAATCAGTTATTTCATTATCTGTAATGTAAATTTTGTTTTGTTTTGTTTTGTTTTTCAGTGGTGTTCACATCTCTTTCCTGATCCTTCACATACCTTGGTCTTAGTTTGCAGCATGGTTTCTACGAAGACTTTAAGGTGATACATGAGACCTATATATATATATATATATATTTTTTTTTTTTCCAAATCATCATATTTAAGATGATGTTTAGACTAAGCTAATGAGAAGGAAATTCTGAGTGATGCTTATTTGTGATTTTATCTAGCTACTGCCCTCCTAAGGAAGAGAACGGTTGACTCACTGCACTGAAGATAGTCTGGGATGCAGTATGAAGCATCACCCAACTGATGTGCTCATACTGCACAGTTACTTTTCCCCACCTTTTCTTCACTTGCTATTAGCAGGCATCCTCAAGTTTCTTACACAGACTTCCCAGTTATTACTCATTTGTTGACTGGTGCCCTCTCTTGATTTTATTCCACCACTATTTTTGTATCTCATGGAGGAAGACTATTGTATATAAGAACTGTGTTTTTAAGATGAAAATTGTATTAAATTTGTTAAGAGTGATTGACACGCTCAATGTGATGATGGAGTGGACTTGAGGCATGTATCTTTGAACTTTTTGTTCGTTAAAGGACTGAAAAGTTATTTAGCTTTCTTACTGGGTATCTGAAAAGGATTATCATTTGCAGTACAAGTTGAGTTAGCTAAACTTACAATAAGAATAAACTATGGTTCTATTACGTAAATACCAGTAAGAAAATGGAAATCAAATGACTAAATTAAAACATAAAGCCAAAGACTTGGACAGGCAGCACAATAATAGCATAGGTTTAGTTGGCCATTAATTGGGACTATAAATGTTTTTCCATTCATGAAACTCATTTTCTTTGAATTTCAACCTTTGAGGAAATGCTTTTATTGTTTTTAGTTTTTGTTAGTGATTCCTTCATGAAGCTATCTCCCTCTATCAGTTTGTTTGACGTGTGTGCATGGGCTAAACTCATAATAAATTACCAAATTATGTGTAATACTTGTACCCCATTCTTGTGCAGATATTCTGATCAGACTGAGATTCCTTTTTTGGTACTTTAATAAAACAGACAATAATAAAACAATGGGTCTGAGTCAGATCTCTCGAGTGCATCCAGTGTTATTTTAGGTGCTTTGAGGTATCCCGTCTGGATTCCAGCTGCTGCCATAGACGGGCAGCTTCTCCAGCTCTTCCATTTGTCTTGTGTCAGACCTGGCCAGGCAAAGGTCTTGGATCCTGTAGGGCATCCAAATCATGAAGGATTCCTATGAAATAAACTGAGTAACTGCACTATTGCCTATCTAGAGGTGATTTTGACGCAGAGTTTTCATTTGGAGGCTGGAAATTAATATTTCAGCTGAGATTCCTATGATGACCCCATTGATAACTTGGATATAGAAAATTAAATACACATGTGATGCTCAGAATACCGGCAGATTTCACATTACTAAATGCTCAGAAAACCCCATCACCTCCCACCAGACAGTACGGGGGCAAATTCAGTTCAGAAATGGGGCCTGTCTTTGTCTTCATGATTTCAAAAAATTAGGGAATGTCTCTCCTTAGAAGAATTACTGAGTTGTAAGAGAAAGGAATTACAGAAGAACATTTCTTCCATTTGTTTATTTGGGATTGTATGTCAGATTATGCATTTGCTGTATAATATTTTCAAAGCTTGTGTAAGTGGAAGTGATAAAAAGAATACCTATTATTAAAATAACATTGTGATATATTGGTATATGCTGGCTTAAGGGACTAACTTACCTTTACACATTCCCCGTGAATGGGAGCTGTTTTACCTCATGTGATATGGTAAGAGAGTCTTTTCTGGTTTGATAGTGGGAGAGTGACTCAAGCACTGTTTATGTGTGCCCAGGTCAACAACCATTTGTGCAAAGAACAACAAATGGTGTACCTGATTCTGCTCAGATATTTGTTATGAGGTTCTCAATAATTGGTTATATTATTTGCTTCTTCAATGAAATGTTTGTTGAGGATTTTACAGTATGGGACTAAGCCTTGTGATGTTGTGGGGCAAAGTGGCACGAATGTGGAAAGGCAGTTTTTCTATAAAAAACTGTTAGATTTGGCAGAAGAGGAAAGTCCAAAGGCTTGGATTGCAAAAGCACACGTTCCTTAACTCCTGTGATTGTTTAGATTCATCGAGAGTAGTTTCCAATTGACAGCATAAACTGCTATAGGAAAGTCCATGGGCCAAATACAGATTGCCCACTGGTACAAAACTGTCAGTGAGAGTCATTGCAGTACAGTGCCAGCAGGAGTGAGAGGGTACTGGAAATGGGAAGAGATGGACACTGTTTTCTGCTGGCATCTTGTTTAGTCTGCTTCAAAACTGGTGATCAGACATTGCATGATGAAGTTGCGTGAAGTCTTTTGTGTTGGTTGTTGACTGAAACACAGACTGGCCTTTCCAGGATGGATAGCAGATTCTCGAAGAATGAATGAGTTGTCCATGTGTATTAACAGAGGTCAGAGTCAGAGGAAGCGATGTGATTCTTTGCCCTCATGCTTTGCTTGTCTCATCGTTCACTTCCCAATATTCATTCTTTGCCTAATACTTTCTTGGCTACAAGATGAACTGTACTTTAAATCCCCTTTTGGTGTACTCCTTCAGTAACAGAAGTTGTTGCTTCCACATCTCTCTGTAGCAAACCAGGTGGTCCTACACGGAATATTTGGATGACAGTATCCTGCTTCCCAGCTGTGATAATAAATAAAGGGCATTGGATCTGGCACATGTAAACTCTTTTATTTTGGAATCTTCAGACCAACATCTGGATAAAATTATTCAAAGCCATCTTTCTCCAAATTAAATATTTTTATCTAGACAATTGTATGTACCATGAATGCAGATAAACTAATATTAGTCATGTACACCAATTGACAGCAACAATATGAAAATGAAGCTATCTCCCTCTATCAGTTTGTTTGACGTGTGTGCATGGGCTAAACTCATAATAAATTACCAAATTATGTGTAATACTTGTACCCCATTCTTGTGCAGATATTCTGATCAGACTGAGATTCCTTTTTTAGTACTTTAATAAAACAGACAATAATAAAACAATGGGTCTGAGTCAGATCTCTCGAGTGCATCCAGTGTTATTTTAGGTGCTTTGAGGTATCCCGTCTGGATTCCAGCTGCTGCCATAGAAGGGCAGCTTCTCCAGCTCTTCCATTTGTCTTGTGTCAGACCTGGCCAGGCAAAGGTCTTGGATGCTGTAGGGCATCCAAAATGCCACTGGTTGCCACTGGTAAGGCACTTGGGTTGTTCCAGTGTCTCTTGCAGGCAGTGCTGGTTAGTGGGTGACACTGTAGAAATGGATTATAAGTGAGGATTTTTTTGTTAGTTGAACTTCCTATGGTGATTGGAAAGTGTAATCCCAACTCCAGGATGCATTGCTTTGGAGGTGTATCTGGGCAATAACCTAAAGCAGTCCTACATATTTTCATGCAGGGTATAAAGCTGACTTGGCCCACTTTAAATAAACTGAAAACTGTTTAAGGATCAAATCTGAGAAACACTTTAAATTGAAGTTCCATTTATAAATAGTCTTTTAATATCTGTTACATGGTCGCCAGATGGACTCCTGTTCTTTTATAACTTTTTATATAGTATATTGTACTTTTGCACTTTATTATTATATTGAATTCTCAGCAAGGGATGCTGTTGCAAGAACTATAAATAGCATGTAATACAAGCAAATATAGTTCAAATATGGCTGTTTCATACCATTTTTAGATTATTCAAAGTCTGAATTCTTTCTGTAACATCACAGTTCTGTTAGGACATCAAAGGGCTTCATCGTTATGTCTTAAAATATAAAGAGACTCCTAATTCCCGTGCAGTATTTCTTCCAAGGAGTTTTAAGAAAAAGTCATTCTGATAATTTTGATAGACCATCTTTTAATATGTTCTGAATACTTCCACTTTCTTTTTTGATAACCTTAAAGATAAATGTGTATAAAGCTTTACATGTGATTGATTTTTAACTGTTGGATCTATCTGGTGTGATGGAAATAGTGGGCTACTGTTTCATAGATTGGTCTTGAAGTTGCAGATTTTTAGTGATCAAATCTTACCTAAATTGGCGGATGTATCTGCCACCTTGCACAGCTATTAACGATTTCACTCTGAAAATCCGGTAAATTTTTTCTTCACTGCTGGTGCATGGAATTTGACTGACTTTGTGCTGTACTTTGACTTTCTAATGAAGGGATTGAGTTGTAGTCTGCTATTAATTTCATTAGATTTTGTTTTTTCTCATAACAGATTTTTTTTTTTTTTTTTTGGTACTACTAGAATGCTCTTTTTTTGCTCTTTCGTTGAGCTGGCATGTAAAGCTATCTCACTGACAGAGTCTAGATCTGCAGAATCTATTGTTGCTGTGGAATGGAATGTATATATTGTATGTCTATACTTTCTTATATTGAAGTTAATGGTAATGCCAAACATGACAGCTTAGGGAGTACATCATTGTTTAATATTCGTCTATACGATTAGCCGTTTGTTCAAGCCTATGTTTTACCATGCAAGCTCTACTGTAATGACGGCAATTATTTTTGTTGGAATCTGATAACGATTGAAGATGTTCTGTAGTGGTTTGTGATAGAAGCTCTCCGTGTGCTGGGAAAATCCACGAATTTGTGCTGAGTGGTAAATGGTATTTGATGCTGCTTTGATTATATTTAGGGTGAAAATCTGGCCACCACATGAAATGCAGCTTGTTCTTGCTTACTTCAGCTAAAGAAAAAAACGTGCTTAAAATGTCACAGCAGATGACTTTACTTATGTCCATACTTTTGCTCACCTCAGTGACTGTTGCATTAAGTCACACTCATGTAAGACACATTTTTTGGTATCTCAGTTTCGAGTGTTGTTATTTTAAAGGTTTTTCTTGGTCCCATGTCATTCCCCCACCACACTCACTTTCACAAATTTTAACTTTCCGTAGGTCTTTCAGTCCTCACTTTGTGATGTAACGTGTTTAACGTTTAGTTCTGGGAATGAGATTTCTTTATTGAAGCGTCTCGTGGTGCTAGTTGAGTTAGTCCTTGAAAAGGTTCGCTTTTTGTTTTTTCTCTGTGTTAAAGTTTTTTCTGTTTATCCTTGACAACCCTTCCAGATAGTGTAAACTGGCTAGCTGGGACCTTGCTGAGCTGATAAAATGATTTACTGTTACTTCTTTCAGCAACCACTTCAACATCTTTGGCAGTATTATCCACATACTTCCTCTTGCCTTTTTACCTCTATTTCTTACTGCCCCGTCCTTTGTTTTATAAAGTTTTTTTTGTGCTTTTTATCCAGGAGAAAAGCCATCTTGAAAAGTGTTTTTGAAGCACTGATGCTTGCTTTGGCATGTTTCCTTTCTTTAACACAGTTCCACGTTGCCTCTCTTAGCAGGTCTGTAGGTTTATTTGTCTGGGAGCCAGCTACAATTATATCAC
Organism: Anseranas semipalmata; assembly: GCA_013399115.1. Taxonomy (NCBI): domain Eukaryota; kingdom Metazoa; phylum Chordata; class Aves; order Anseriformes; family Anseranatidae; genus Anseranas; species Anseranas semipalmata. The sequence continues at coordinate 604,010 of VXAA01001570.1, read as the reverse complement.
GGATATGATAGCACCATGCGAAAAATACAATGACATCTTCACGATGTCTTCTTGTGATGGACTCAGATCATATAATATCTGAAATCTGCTCTATAGTTTAATTTGAAATTGCTGCTCTCATGCTTTGTATTTCAACTTTTTGATAGTGCTTTTTCTCAGTAATTGCCAGGAGGGGCATTTTTAAAAATTAGATATTCTTTTTCTCTCCACATAGGTATAGACACAGCTTTCACATAAGTTTCTCTGAATGTCTGAAGAAGTAGTTCTAATTATTGTTAAAAAATAGATTATAAAATGCATAGAATTTTGCAATTATAAAATAATTCATTAACTTTCTTGATCAAAGTTATTGCAATGAGAGAGAATAGCCGCACTTTTTTGTTGTGTTCCCCCAAAAAGCTGTGCAAGATAATCTTGTATAGAATAGTAGCAGTACTTTTGTGCTCGTAGCTGTTGCTCTTGTTTGTTTAATTGAAATTAAGAGTACTGCAGTTTCAGAGTTTGATCTACCAGCCGAGGGAGAAAAAAGCCATTTTGTTAAGTTTCAGGCAAATTGTTTGTCTAGTACGAAATACAAAAAGGCACAGAAGAAGAGGAGGCAATCTGGCACATGCCCGTACTGCAGCAAATGTTCTGTGGGATGTGGGCACCTGGGGCTTGCAGTGAAGTGGTCCACGTTTTCTTCTGAGCCCAAACCTTGCAAATGGCTATAGCCCACCAGTTTAAGTTAGTGTGTTTTCGTCTGCAGTTTGTTTTAGAAATAGAAGAGTGACATTTCAGAGATACGGAGAGCCTTTCACCTGGAACATGGCTTTTTCATGTTTTCTGAAAAGGCCGTGTGAATTGGCTAATAGCTACACTCTGGCTTGCAAGGAAGATTAAAAACTGCTTTTGTACTGAGGTGTACTGGGGTAGCTTCTGCTTGTCAGTCATTCTGTGGTATATACTCCGAGTAAAACATTGCTGGGCAGAATTGTTTGATGTATGACACTTACAGTGTATAATACTAAAGACTGAAAGTGAGCAACCTATATATCCTCATCACAAAAACGAGTACGCTACCCTGACAGGTCTTCTGAAATATAAAAGTGAACATTTTAAAGGGGTTCATTAAGTTGTGATATGTATGTGAAATACGCTTTTATGCTAAGGAGTGACAGCTCATGTCTTTTGTTATTCATATAGTTGTACCTTATCTCTTCAAGTTTTTTTTCTTTTCTTCTTTTTTTTTCTGAATATAAAATTATTTTTGGAAATATAATATCAATGCGATATGAAAGTTGTGGTGTCTTCGTGGACTCGAAAAGAAGAGAAGAGATTTATGGAAGGTAAACATGTCTATCTTCACAATGAAATTATAAAAAGAAAATTATACACAAGTCATCACAATTTAAAATTCTCGGAGAAATAAAAGGACAAATAATCAACTAATTTATTTGTAGTTACCAAACTGGTAATTAAGTGACTAGAAAGAACAAATACAGAATTTTCAAGATAAACCATATTAAAGCAACCTAATTTTCTCTCTGGCAGGATTCCTTGGATAGATTAGAAGCAGCAAGTGTCACATGCACCTTAATAAAGCTTTTGACACTGTCTCAGATGACATTCTTTAAGCAAATGAGTACAAGATGATGTAGATTAAATTACTACCACGTGAATACATGATCTACTGAGAAGTCATACTCAATGTAAGTATCAAAGGTTCCCAAGAAAATGGGAAATATGCCAAGTGGTGTTCTTCAGAGGTCTCTCCTGTGTCCATTATTGTTTGTAGTTTTATTAATAACACAGATGATGGAATAGAGTATTTCATCACAGTTCCTAGGGAGAAATGAATCTGAGATTTAATAATTTCATATTCGAATTAGCTGATAACATTAGCATTTTAAGGAATTTTGGGCAAAGTTTTGAAGTGTTTAAAATACGATTCAGTAACAATGTGTAAAAACCACTGTATTTAGGTAGGAATTATCTGAGGCCATGCTTTTATGAGATGAAATATTTAGTGGCAATGTCTATCTAAGGTAGATAAACATGGAGCAGGTCTCAGGGAAAGCCTGACTGAAGTTTTTAAGAACAGGTTAGAAAACCAGGGATCAATGATGGTTTTATATATATATCTGATCCTGCCTACCAGCTATGGGATGGATCAAATAGCCTCCCAAGTTCCCGATGTGCCATGGATCCTATTGTCAAATGAAACTGGCATAATTGGCAGGAGTCAAAGCCATAAGGTCTGAATCTGATCTAATGTCCTTTAACTTTCTTGAGTGGATGTCTGGTTTACAAAAGCAGTAGGAGGGAAGAGCTGCATTTTTCTTCATGATATGGGTTGCTACTCTTTTTGTTCTGAAGGGTATTGACAGATAAATTAATTTCCCTCCATAATTTTGTTTTTCTAATGGCATATCCAGGTCACTCTCTTTTGCCTGTTATTTTCTTCTCCTGTCCTCTGCTTTTCCTCATGGTTTCCTCTTCCTCTTTTACTTTCTTCTGCTATTTTTCTTCCTTTAGCTGAGCTGCTTCCACTTCCTTCTCACCTCAAAACTGCATGTTTCTTCTGTGTACAGAAGATCCTCTGATGGCAATACTCTCAAAATGTTCCTGGACTTAGTGTGAACAGAAAATAATTACAAAGTTTATGTTTTCAGATTGCCCTAGAGCCAGCACTCTTGTACACAGGTTCTGTTTCTGCATTAGCTGCTCACACAAACACAGCAAAGCAGAGGAGGAAAGGCTGGGACAGGACTCCAGTGCATCCCGAATTTAAAGGTGGCTCTGGCATCTTTCTAAATCGGTTGACTTGCCATGAGTCTGACTTTTGTAACCCTACGCAGAGAGAAAATTGCTGGACTTCGTTCAGCAAAACACTTTGCCCCACTTTGTTTTGTGGGGAAGATTTGTGGTATATTACCAATCACATTTCACCCTTGCAGTCCACTCCTGAAGTTGGACATGTGATTCACATTGCTGGGTGTCTTGAAATAGCCATACTGGATGCATATGCTTTCAAGTGAAAAACTGGAACGCAACCTTTCTTATTGAGAATTTATAAGACAAACACCTTCTATATTTGGAGTCTAACCTCTTCTTTTTCCTCCTTGAAGAGGTCAGGCTTTAGAGCATGTGTGCAGTGAATATTCTAATATTTACAGGAGTACTTACAGCTGTTTGCATTAAAATACACACAGTATTAATTCAGTTCATACTAACAGCTAGATTATGTCAAAAGTCATATCCTGTGATAGGGAAAGAGGAGAATTGCACACAAGTACTTAAGAATCCTCTATTCCCTCCCTTATACTGGACAAGTGGTAACTTGATGGGCAGCAGCTGCAGATGAATACCACCTTTTCACAGGTTCCTTAGCACTCAGTATCATATTAAGTGGTACACAACACCTGCTCACATTCCCTTTCTACTGTGTCCCACTTGCTTCAATGGAGAATGCATTTCTGTGTACTGAGAGCCCCTGAAACTTCTTTCTGACTTACGCCTTGCTGAAACATTCAGTCCAGTGGGACTTAGGCTGTCGGTTCAAAACTAGAAGAGAAAATTCAGTAAGAAGCAGGAAAATTGGAAGCAAAAATAAGTCAGGAATATTTTTAATACAAGAATCAAATTGAATTATTTGCAGTAGCTGAAATAATTTTTCAGAAATTGTTATTTTTAAACTGAAAAGGGTAGAGTTTGTTGTTTGAAAAGTTGAGAGAATTTTATTATGAGAGCTAATGAGTGACTGAGAAATGGGGCTGATATATGACGTATGAAGAAATTTCTATTAGAACATTATCAGATCTGTTCACTTTATACACAAGTCATCCTATTGAAGCATATAGGAAAATTTAGGACTAAGACCAACATAGTCTAGTCCACAACAGGAGGAATGCTTATGCTGCCTGAGTTCGAAAGCACAATTTGTTCTAATACCACTTTTACTGTTTAAGTAGAAAGCAGCAGAAACAAGCACACACATACTAAGGCCCACAGCCCCCATCTCTGAGGGAGGAGGTTATATAGCCATGGGCCTGTACCACATGACCTGGAATTGCAGGCTGCACTAGTTAGCACTAATGGGAGGCAAAAGCTCCTATTGGCCCTTCCAAACGAACTGGTGTTTAAATGAGCCTGTGGACAGTCTGCATCTCAATCTCTGAGAAAAGTGCTATTTTTTTTTTTTCTTCTTGCAGTAATATTATTGCCTTTTGCTGTGAGAAAGTTGAGGAGGAGGGGGAAAAAAAGATTCTGTCTCAAGCTTCAGAAGACCTTGGAAGTTAAATGTAAGTTTAAGTCCTATAGCAGTTTTAAAGCAAAAGTTCTGCTTTATGTTTTAAGATGATTGCTCATTTTGTTGTAGAGTCTAGCTGTGAACTTTGGCTTTGCTTTGGCCTGGAGTCATGGCATCTAGCTTGTTTCAGCATGGAATATGTAAAGCATTCAGCTGTATAAATCTCTTGTCTCTAAGGAGCCATCTTTCTATATCTGATGTTAATGAGGTACACCTGTACAATGTTTAACTATTATGCAGATCTCTGTATCATTACACTTATCAGAGCTATCTGAATATAGCAATGTAGCATAACTAAGACAATAAAAAGGAAGAGCTTGTTCATTAGGAATGCAGGAGCTTCAGTGTTTTGGCTTTCATTCTTTGTAACATCTGTTGTACAGCACTAGGTTTGATCAATGTCTAAATATCTGCATGCACACTTATGAAAACAATAATGCAAACTAAGTTTCCTCTCTAGTATTGTCATCGGGGAAAGTGGAAGGCACATAATTTTGCATGTTGTCTGAAAGCTGGTAAAAAGAGAAGCTGTTTCAACTTTCTGCATTTTGTTTAAATTAAAAGTAATTTATTATTTTTGTTTATTTAATCAGGTAAAACACAAAGTTGTTTGGCTTCTTTTGTGTCCATGTGAGAAAGAAATTAAATGGGTCAAAGATAAAATTTAAAAACATAGAATGAAGGAAGGAATGCAAGACTTAGAGAGCCAGCTGGTATCTATAACTTCACCTGCTTTCTGTTAGGGTGAATTTCTATTCTAATGCCTGGCTTTATACTTCTTCTTGGGCAGAGAGATTCTTAAGTGAAGCAGAGTGATTCTGGTCTAGACCTTGCCAAATTGAAGATCAGCTAAGTGTCTGCAAACTTGAGAAACTGAGAACTGGATGGGGGCTTCTCAGCAGTGCAGGCAAAGTTCAGTTTTGTGGTGTTGGGGTTCTGACAAGAGTGCTGAAAAGCAGTTGGATGAAAAGGAGTTAGATGGGATTGATGGAAGTTGGAGCAGATGAAGAGGGTGTGAAGGGGAAGAGTGCCAAAGAGAGCAGGGAAGTTGAGAAGGAGTGCATGTGTGTGTCCAGGGTGAATCTGAACTGGTGGAGGCATCAAAGAATGGGCTAAGAAGTCAGGGCTGACTTAAAGGGTTGTGGAAGGCTGTGTAACTGGAGATTCTCTCTCCAGCCTTCAAGAAGTCTGACCTGAAAATGTGGAGCCTTCCCTGTCCCTTGCCTCCATGCTCCTTTTTGGGGTGCTTCATGCCCACTTTGTTTTCTTCCAGAATGCCCTTTTCTCTGTTATACTTTGTTCCTCCTCCTTAACCATGATTCTGCTACGGAGTGTCCTGTACCTGTGAGGATGAGGGAAGGCCAGAGAGCCAGAGCTGCTTCTACGGCCCCTGGAATTGAGGAAGGGAGGCAGAAAGGGAGGCCAGCTGCTGTTGCTACTGGGAGAAGCAACTCCTCACTGCAGTAACTGTTGTCCTGTAGGGAATGGCTGCCTCCTGTAGAGGCATAGTAGCACCAAGTTTGGCTTCTAGGGTTTCAGTGCATGTGAAAGGGGGAACAGGGCCACGGACTTTATCTTCTTCAGTAGTGTTACCCTAGATTACTGCCTAATTAGCTTGTGAGTAATATTGGATTGTAGAAACTGAATTGGGGAATAGAGGAGAGCAGAATTTAATCCAAGCCACTAGTCTAGAGAATTTTTACTTGCAAGTGCTTTGGAGTGCTACTTAGCAGTTGAAATTCTAGAGATGGATACCTGGTATAAGGGACTTGAAATCCCACCGAACAATGGCACATGTTTAATTCTGCTAAAAAGATGCTAGAATCATAGGTGGACGCTGTCAGTGTTCCTTACCAAAGTTGAATGAAATCTTGATGGTTAGTTGACTCCAGCAAAGATACTGTTGCTGTGGGGACCATTTTTGAAGGAATAAATAAATATTTGTGAATGGTTTTGATCCAGTCAGAAGAAGGAAAGCTTCAAGGTGTTGAGGAGCACACAGGGGTGAATGGCAAGTACCTATTAGTCTGGGAAGTTTGTTATTGTGTTGAATGTACTTCTTACAAGAATGTCACTCTCTGAGTTCATTAAATCAATTGCTTTACTGAAGTGCATCAATGAAGAAGAGACTGTTTTTATATCAATGGCATTTGACTTCAGTGTAGTAACATCCCATACATTTTTAGCTTGGAGGTTCTTGTACAGTCATCTGCATGGGTTCTTGACTGTACACTGAAGAGATCATGCTTTCCTGTTTTTCTCTACAGCTTCATCTTAACAAAATGACCCTGTTTGCTTATGTGTCCTGTTAATGAAATTAGTCGGACTTGAAAAGCATGACATGTTCAGCTTTAGTTGTTTGTGTTTGAACAGTTTGCATTTATTTTGAAGAATCAGAATATGAAATACTGAGACTTCTGTAGCATATACTGAGACTCCTTCAAGATAACTCTCTATTTAGATACAATGTATATCCTAATTATAACACTGGGGAAGATGAAAATATTTTTTAGTTTTGTTGTTGCTGCAGTGAGTTCTAATGCATTTATCTTCATTGCATTTTATTTAATGCATTTATCCTTATTTTGCACAGTCTGCCTGCCCTACTGAGTTGTGATTTTTCTGGTTTTGTCAATAAGCAGAAAACCTAAAAATTATATTGTTTGAGAGGCAAGAAAGGATTTTTGTTTTAAATGATAATTCCTTAAGAAGTCCATAAGGAATTAAGGGATATCTACAGGGAATTAGTAAATAAGCTGCATTTCTGTAGTAAAATAGATAACATGTTTGAATGGAAAGGTAAATGTCAGTGTGTGTGCATGTGTATTTGCTTATCAGTGTGCTCTACTTAGTGAAAAGAAGTAAAGAACTGCCAGGCCCCGTGAACTATCAGGGAATTGCTATAGAGCTGGATTCTTTTTGAAGAACAAATTAGGCTGACACTGGAAAGCAGCATAGTCTTCTGTTTCTGTGTACTTATCCTTGCCTTCTCACCTTTTTCAACACTATTTAATGTCAGTAGCAACAATTTCTTTTATGTACTTGTGCTGCAGTTGTGTTTTTTCCGAGGATCAACAGTCTCCGTTCCCTTTTGATATGCACTTAAACTGGTGTGAAACTAGAGGCGGGGACTCCATCTTTCTTTCAAAGGTTCCCTTCTACCTGAGAAGTTTCTTCGTCAATGTTTCTAACACTTTTATGTGCTTTGAACCAGTCAAATTGCACAAAATGAATATGTAACGCAGAGAACTGACTCAACACAGTAGTGTTCACATCTTAAAAATAATATTTTTGCCTCTTAAGCTGTCTATGTGAAAGACAATCATCTTCAGGAGGTAATGAAGTAGCTGAGTGTGTAAGCAAATAAGTGTAGGGAAGTGTAACTAGGGAACTTCAGTCTGTGGTCAGTTTACACCCAAGTGCTAAGCACTGGCCTATAGCCATGCATATTGGACTGAATGTCATTAATTTATAAGTACCTTCCTCAGGCTGCCTCTAATAGTCTCATTCTTCCTTTCTTGTCTGTACTGACAAACCTCTATGGCATCTGTGGGAGTGAATAGGAGCCCACAGAGGTAGAATATATGGCTCCAGGCTGACTGCCAGGGTGGATCACAATTACAGTTATTTCCAGTTGATGGGTCAGGTTTCCCGCCTCCACAGGTAATAACCAGAAGAACAAGCTCCCTGCCATGTGGCACATCCAAGACACACAGATGCTTAAACTGACAGCAGAGCCAGCATTATGCATTCATTATACTCCAGAGTAATGTAGTAGCTTCTGCATTTTAAATCTCAGTCTGCAGGCTAAATATAATTTTATTTTGATATATAAAGTGCTTTGAAACTAAGTAGTTGTTTACTCCCATGGAAATTTTACATCACAGTATTTTATGTTGGGTTACAGGAAAAACTTGGTGCTCTTATGAAAGGTTCTTGTTCCACTTTTATTAAACAAAATTGTTTGTCAACAGTTATTCATGTTTCTTTTTTTTGTGAAATAGAAGCCAGTAAAATGTCTGATAGAGCAGATATCGCAAAGAGCACATGAACCCAGCAATAAAATTGATTCTAGTTAGGCAGAGTACAAGGCACAAACCAAAACTCTACTCCAGCAACTATTTGCAGCCTCTGGAACACTCTGTCACAGAGTGAACATATGTCACAGCCTGTCTTTCCTGGTAATGCAATCTACAGAATGCAAATTGGAAAATTAAATTAGACAAAATTGTTACAGCACTTGTATAAAAATGTGATTGCTTTGGTCAAGTGTCTGTGAGAGTAACTTGTCCCAGGCCTGTGACTGGCCAGGTCTTGATGGGGGCTTATTTTCAGTAACCAGCTGAAAGGCAGAGAAAATGTTTGGATGTTGAAGGATGCTGATGAATGCAGCTGGTAAAATGAAGCTACAAACCAAGTCACAGAAGCATCATCTACTGGTATGGAATGATTAATTGCTGTCAGCAAAATTCTGAGGGTTGTTTACCAAAACAGTGCCTATCTGCATGTTACCTCAGTAAGTAAATGGTTTCTGCTTATTGGTATGTGAAATATGATTCAAGTTTAATGTGTTTTAGCATGGAAGTCTTAATTTGACACTTCAGCAGAGAGCAAGTTAATTATTAGGTGGACTGGAAATAATGGCATGATAAATTTGATGTTCCTTGGGAATTTTATTTTCTGTAACTTTTGGGGAATGGTTGTTTTAAGAAGTTATGGGAGTTGCATGTGCTTACCCAGAAGTAGAATTCAGCCCTAAGTTTAACTTACTTTTAGAAATGGTAGTGCTGTAGTTGAGAATTAGGAAAACTTTTTCCAGTGTGATCCCTATGCTCTCTAAACTTCTGAAACATGTCTGTCTTGTTTACCTTTTCTGTAATGAAACTTTATGCTCCTTTAGCCTTTTTTAGAAGTTGCTCTTATTGACTATAGAAAAATGTTGCACTAGAAAATCAAGTCTTTTAGTACAGCTTAGACTCAAAATAGTCTATATTTTCCAGCAGTTATGATACTGAAACACTATATTTCAGTTTGTCATGCTCTCCTATTTAATCTTCCTATCTCGCCTTAACAGCAAGACCTTTCTACTCTGTAACTTTTCTGCTTTCACATCAGCAAGGATGTGAAATACATTCTATTATTATTTAGTAAAGGTGTAGGTTGGTTTAGATCACCAACAGATAATAAATTCAGAATTGGTGGCTCCACCTCTTGGTGGAAATAAACTTAAAAATGAACCTAGAAATCTACACAGGGTAACTGGAGGGTGGCAGAACATAACTAATGATTTGTACTTTCTTTTTTGTATTTTCAGACAGAAAATTTGTTTTAAATTTGCAGATTATACATGCTAAAAGAGGACCACAGTGTCTTAGTAAATATTCTGTATTATGGTAGCATGATAAAATGTATTCCACAGTAATCCTCCCCTTTGTGATGCAAGTAAAAGAAATGTAAATTCAAAACTACATTGAAGTTAGTGGCTTTTATCCATCAACTACTTTGAAATTTGTAAAACCTAAGTTTATAGAATAGAGACTAAACTAACAAAATCACCACCAACATGCTTGTGGACAAGGGCAATCATCTTTTTTCTCTTGAGTTCAGTGGTAATAGACTCAAGCTGAGTGAACTGATGTCCACATCAAAAAAAAAATACAACTTTGTCCTCTGACAAGTTCCAGTCTTACACATTAGGTCACAATGCATAAAGCATCCTCAGACCTCATATTTGAGCTTTTGAGGTCTTTGGCTCTGTGCATCAACCCATGAGGGGCGTATTAGGGATGGCAGTCTCAGTGAAGCCTGAACAATTCTACCTGCAGTGTGACTGGTGAACTGGACACAAAGTTTGAGAGCAATGCCTGGTTCCTACTCTTTCACCTCATATGTTAGATTAAAGCACATAAAGCTTAAGATAACCTGTTTCTCTTTGTGTTAGAATGGTACTGGGGAGGGATGTTCATGCATGCCCACAGAAAACTGAGGTGCTATTCTGTTGATGAGTAAGTAAAGGAATGAGACTGTGCCTTATAACAGAACTCGTACTAAGCTGGACTCAACAACAGAAGGTCAGAGAAGTCATTGAGTCGAGGCTGTTGGATTTTTGAAAGCAGAGCAGGTTTCAGGCTGTTTTACTTGTCCCTTTCCTAGATGTACACATCTGTGTACTCTTGTTCTCCTTCCTTGCATTCAAAAGAGCTAGGATCCTCTAAAAGTCCTGTTCCGTATTTCTAGAAGTCTGGAAAACTAATGGGGTGAGTATCCTGTGCTACACAGCCAAAACAGGGTGTTCGGCTGTATAGATTTGAAGCGAATGTCTGTATTGCTCAGAAATGCATATAGTTTAAGAACTTGGTGAACAAATCAAAAATGCTCTGGGAGATCCTAAAGATGAAGTAATTTGAAAACTTCTTTTGTAAATCATGGTTGATCAGAACATTTTTCCCAAAAGGCTGTAATTGTGAACCTCAAATGAGAGGGATGTTTGCTATGCTTGGAATGTAAAAGCAAGGTTTTGTATTTTCTATGTCAGCTGTTGGCCTACAGTAGGTAAAGACTGATGAAGTTGTTTTTGCAAAATAACTTCAACTTTCTGGTTAGATTCAGAGTTGCTGCAACAAAATGGGCCTCTACTGCTACTGTGTTTTCTGACATAGCCATGCATTAAGGAATTTCCCTCTGACACCCAAACTCATGAGTCCAACTGCATTCTTCACATGTTGGGCCTCCCAAGAGTAACATGGCATGGGTCTGCCTCCAGGCAGCAGTCAGACCTTTCCATTGCTTTTGCAATTCACTTAGGCTGAACTCACACTTGTACACAATTTTCCAGCTGGTTTTACTGAGGCTTAGCTAGGTCAAATAACTTGATGCAACATCCTATGGAGAAGTTCAGTGATGATTCAGAAATGTTTAGAAATACCTCATGAAATAAGATAGTCCATCAGATTTTTTTACTTTTTTTGGTAAATAATGATTCAGGCAAAAAATAAAATACTGGAGCGCTGGTTTAGAATTTGTAGTCAGTAACTTGCTTTGCTAATGCTTAACATTTGCAGTTCTGAAGTACATGCTGCTTGTTCTAAATTGTGCAAAATATCCTGATAATGCTGCAAGAAAGTTTATTAAACTCTTCAAATGGCCTGTGTAATAGAATGAGAGGATGCAAAACAGATTCAGGCATGCTGTCCTTATCAGTATTTCATTGCAATGCTGAGGAAGGTTTCAGTGGTATTGGAAGGCAAACAAGCCTAGAAGTACTCTTATGAGAGGGAACTGAGTATGTATGTTCAAGACTAGTCCCCTTATGTCTTTGTAATCTGCAGAGATGAAAACACTCTCTGAGCCTTAGATTTAACTGATGAGCTAAGCAAATGAAAGCATGAAAGCAAATGAAGCTCTTTTAACAGTGCTGGTTGGGTTTGATTTGGATTTGTTTTGGATTTATAGATAAAGCAGTGCCTCCTAGTCCAGATATGTTCCTAAGATATCCTGTGTCCTTTCTCAGTTGCTGTGATATTTTTGATCTAGGCTGGACTTTTAAGAATGCTCAACCTTGAGCTGACTTCCTTACTTCCTTGATCTATTCCTTTCCCTTGGCAGTAAAGACTTCTACGCATGCTTTCATCCAACCCTCAGGCCACCAGTAAGCAAGCTGACAAAGCAGACAGGAATTGGAGCTATTTTGCTCTGCCTCTTAGTCAGCAACCCCCTGTATGTCTATGACTAGAATAAGACTTGGTCAATGTAAATGTATCAGTTGGAAAATATTTAGTAGAATCTGTGTACTGCCTCAACTTTCCTTAGCAAAGCTTGCCCCACTAGATGCAGTGTGCTGAACTTATCTGCAATACCATCAGAAAAGTCTTTCCTTTGGGCAAAACAAGTAAGAGTTATGGAATACATTATCTGATATTTGCAACAATCCAAAATGAATATTTAAAATTGGCAGGCATTGGTAGATCATAACTCTGGACCTTACCACATAAAATTTCCAGATTAGAGCATCTGTTCTAGTAAAGGGAGGGGGAAAAGCAGTGAAGATGTGTATGGTGGTAAGGTGAATAGATCCAACTTCAGCAGCTGAAAGCAGTTCCTACTAAGCAAGAAACAATTCTTATTTATTTTACAGAACCACTCTTCAGAGAGGAACTACACTTCATTTGATTTAGCAATACATGTTTTTGCTTCAGTTGATGTTGGCAAATGTGGCTGGGTGTGCTGGCTGAGTTGTGCTAATCAGTCACCATTAAGATGATTTTCAGCTGAGGAGCAGAAACTTTGGTTAATTAGGATGCTGATAATCAACAACTACAAAGAATGTGGAAACTAGGCTTTCAGGATAGAAAATGGAACCGAAGCCTTTCTGCCACATATTAGTTGGAAATATCTGCTGAGCAGATACTTTAACCTGATTTTTTTCCCCTGTAGCTCTGTTACTTGTTGCAGCTGTGCTAATACCAGTGGGTTCAGGCTGACCCTTTGGTGGGTGTGGTCCAGCATTGTTTTCTGTGGCTTAAAACAAGGCAGTGAGAGACATTCCCTTTTGCTAATTTTCCAGTGTGTTTCTGGGAAATCAGACCATGAAGTTTGCCTCAAGAAATTGTTTCGATGTGGCTAAGACCCTTGTTTATGTGTTCTCAATGAAGGAATTCTTAATAAGCTGTTCCATTTGCACCCAGATTGCCCAGAGAGGGTATTTTAACCCTCTTTGGGAAACTTTGGCAGTAGATAATATTAAATCATTGGTTTATTGTTCAAGGATATGTCTCCTGGAACTGAACAGTCTGCTATTCAGAAAATGTGTATGCTTAACTCCAGTTCTGCTTTGTTTTAAAATTTTATTTAATCTAATTGAGAAACAAATGTCAGTGTTAGTTTTGCTCCTTTCAAGCATGTTAGAAAAGTTTAATTGAATGTTTATAGGTGCTTTAGTATAAAACATTTGAGATCCTGAGGAAAAAGATCTGAAGTATTTCCTGTGAGTGTTTTGTTGCTCTGTTTCTAGGAGTAGACACTGAATTAGTTGTCTTTGGTGCTGGTGTTGTCTGTTCATCCTTCAGTCAGTTCTGGAAGTTTAGATTTCCTTATACCATCAGTGTGCCTGCGGTGACCTAACAGCAGTGTCTCTGCAAGTTGGTGTCCAGCCTTTATCAGAGTACTTTGCTGTTCTGCCTGCAGTGGCATCAGCTACAAAGCAGACAGTGGTCCAGTCATGACTGGCAGTCGTGACATGACTGGCAACTTGCTAGAGGAAGGCATTAAAGTAGCCATCTGCTTTTGATTGCTTGCAGGATGTTCTTCATTTGAACTGGGGAATAATATAGCTCAGTTTTAGTTTTGAACTGTCCATTTACTGCTGTAGGGGAAAGCTGCCATCCCTCAGTGAAAACTGGAGTCAGCCCATGAGAAAGCAAGAAACAGATGGGGGATGGACAAATGGAAGGTCTGAATCCCTTCATTCTGCTAGCAACACAGGGTGAAAATGCCCTGGAAGCTAACTCAGGCCTGCCTGCTTTATGTTCTCTGCAGAGCTTCTTCCCCAGTTAGTAGCATTGCTGCAGGAGCTGCAGTGCTTCTGAGGTGACGGTAACATGGTAAGTGACTGAAGGTCTCTGCACAGCAGAGCCTGATACCTGCCCCTGAAGATAAATATGTGCATTAAACTCTGGGAGCAGGTGCTCCTGCAGGGAATTAGTCCCCTCTCTGGCCATAGCAGGATTAATTTGGGAAGTCTTCCTTCACTGCGTGATTATACTTGTCAACAAAGAGGGTTAATTTCCTCTCCTCTTTTCTGTGTTGTGCCAGTGTGGTGCTTAGGTTACCAAACCTGGTTAGCTGCTGAGAAGCTTATCCAAGCTGTGGTTTGCATTTCATATTTTTTTGTGATGTCTGGAACTGGTGGAGATAAAGCATGGGCTTTATTTTTCCGAACTTCGTTACACACGGTGACCTTTGGCAGTCTGCATCCATGTGCTTAATTGTCTAGCTCTAAATGTTCTCTTATCAAATATATTTTTAGGTATGTTAGCTTATAGTTATAAGATTTCTGTGTAGAACAATCGGGAAAGAAGAAAATTGGCTTTTTTGATATGAACAAGAATGTTCTAAAATCAGTGAGTCATAGAATCATTTAGGTTGGAAAAGACCTCTAAGGTGATCAAGTCCAACCAAATGAAGTAAAACTATTTACCGACGACCACCAGAGGGCACTCTGGCTCTTTGATTGCCCTTTATTTGCTTGTAAGGACTGTAAACCTAGGAAGCCCTTAAGAGGAGAAGGACTGATTTATTTCTTGTGGAAGAAATTACGACTAGTTATTTCTTTTATTGCTTATCAATAGTCTTATCACAATCTTGGTATCCACTATGCACGAAGATGATATTGTTTTTTGAAAGTATTTATGAAATGTTAAAATGTGAGGGTGCACCATGCATCTTTGCTAACAGAGTTAGTTTTGGAGGTGATTTGAAAGCAAAGGACTTTCCCAGTATATCTGTTTTTCCTAATGCTGTAAGCCTGATAAGTCTACCAAGTAAAATACACTTTTTTGTTTTGTTTTAAAAACATCTGCCAGTAAGCTCTCATAATTATTTTGCTCCAGAAACGCAGCCCATCTGAGTTGAAAGAGAAGGGTGTTTGGATTTGCCTCCATATGTATTTGGCCACTTACCATTTTTATGAGTAGTATGTTAACTGAGAGATCAGAAATGGATACAAAAAATGTTCTTCCTTGAGCTTTTTTGTGTAAGTAGGGGTGACTTTTGTCTGAGCTAGTGATGTGCTGAACACTGATCACAATTAGTTTCTTCTCATCAAAAAGTTAATGTGGTAATGAACCTTCTATAGCCTTTCTCAATTTTTCTCAGCCAGATTTTCATCTGTTTTTAAACTTGGTGTGGACCCTTCTGAAGAGGTTCTCCTAATAGTGCTCTGGCCTTTCCTTCTCCAAGTTAAACCTTACCAGATTCCCCAATAATAAAACTTGACACAGTCCCCCCCCCCCCACTTTTCCGTTCCCAACCTCCTCTCCCC
>VXAA01001570.1:538194-588674 GCA_013399115.1 Anseranas semipalmata | reverse complement strand
TTTCCCCCCCCCCCCCCACTTTGCAGTTCCAGAACCTCTCTGCCATTTAAGTGAAGGCAGCTGATTGTTTGGTATTGACTAAATGACAAAGAAAGGCCCCCATTTTGTATGCCTTTGACTGCTGTAACTTAAGAAGTGACTGTAATAGGATCACCACAATCTCATAGCCAAAAGTTGCGTACTTGAAGCGTATGACCCATTTTATTTGGCTATTGCTCCCTTTGAGCAGAGCATTGCCCACATGACAAACAAAGAAGGTCTCGGTAACAAGTCTGCAGTTGTTGCATGCAGGCTTAGCTTCTCTTAGTGAGGCTCCGACAGGCAGAAGACTCTCAGGCAGTTTCTGACTCAGCCCTGCTTCCCATCTTTTGCAGATTATAGGCTCTCTTCCTGGCTGGTCACCAAGAAATCCTTCCCTACAAGCCTGATTCCTATTACCAGTGTAGGGGGGCAGAGCCCAGAGCACTTCATTAACCCATCCTTGGCCAGAGTATGGTTTGCATATTCCAACAGCTGGTTTATTTTCTTTCAAAGCCTGTGATTAGAAGTATGCACACCTCTGTCTTCAGTTATCAAACATATACAACCAAATTACAGGAAGTTTTCTTTTAAACAGTTTTGAAAGCACAGAGTTGCTATTTCTGATAGTGGCAGAAAGTTAGAGCACTTGTTGGATTGAGGAACTGGTTAAAATATATTGTCAGTGCCTTTAGTTGACAAAAACACTGAGTAGGGACTGCGGGGCTGGGGGGAAGGAGTGTTTTTGTGGTCTGTGGAGGGCTGGCAATTGGAAGTTATTCCCTGTGCATAAGTATGGTAACATTTGTACACTACTCCAGATCACTTACCGGAATGTGAAGTCAGCAAAATTCTGTGCTTTAGAAAATGATTGTACAGTGGGACCCCTGCAGAGGAAATATTTTGTGCCTTAAGACAATATGTTCAAAGATTTAGTTGCTTTGGTGGTGCTCCTTAAGGCAAGAATTGTGGTATATTTCCTTACTTTCTGTTCCTTCCTCATAGAGGAGCCTGTGTTTGGAATTGCTCTCTTCATTGTCACAGCTGATTCATACATGGTGTGGGGAACATTGTTATTTCACAGGATGGTGCTCTGTTTTTGCTAATTTGGAAAAATCACGCTGCCTTCTCAAATGCAGCTTGTTCCTCAGTATTCACTGGCAGCCAGGTGTTGTAGTGAAGATTTGGATTCACAACCTGGCTCACATTGAAGATCAGAGCCAACCTAACAGCTGGTATCTAAATTGGCATCCAAAGCACTGAGCAGGTCACTAGGATCCAAAACAGCTAATGTGCTAAGCACAGAGCTGCCTAGAGCTAGCAAGGGGGCTAAAGACGGGGTGAATCTTAGATTTGGACCATCATATGGTTCAGTGTGGCTTCAGGGAGGTTTGTTGGCCCACTTGGGACCTTCAGGCTGGACTGCCATCTTCAGGGGTGACATTTGGGCTGTTCCTGTGCCCGAAGCACCTGGCCAGGATGTAAGAAGACTGTTTTGGTTCCTTTGTCTGTATGCGAGGCTTCAAACTTCTCCATCTCGTGCCTCAGTTCCTTGCCCTGCCCTGCTCCTGTGTTTTATCCAAGGACTGTTTCATGCGAAATACAGAAGACGATCTGGCAACAAATGCAGACTCTTGAGCTCTGCTAATTGTGCCAGATGTCTTCCATGGATTCTCCAAACCACAGTAGTTTTAGTTCTCAAAACTCTGATGATAAATAAAGATAGCAGCAGAAAGTAATATGATGTGGTAAATTGCTTTTTGGAGTGATTTCATGGACTACAGAATACTTAAAGATATAAAAACGTAATAAAACCATGTGTCAGACAAAGGAGAACACAAGAAATCTGAGGTAACTTCCCTTTGGGATGCTGAAAATGTTATGGGCTATGTGGCTGCAGCATTCCCCAGGAGGCTGCAGTGGCATTTGTGGAAGCACTTCTTGGTGCTCTTGCAGTTCACACTGCGTTGGCACTTTGGGTGTTGGACCCCTTTCTTTTTTCCTCCAACACCAGGTGAAATATACTTGCCAAGTATTCTTGGGAGAGTCATGTCCTGGAGAGCATTTGAAAGGCTGGCTGTGAGAGAAGTTCCAATTGATATGGATTTGGCTCGCACTTGAGGACTCAGGCCTTCTGGTAACTAGGTCACTTTGGCATCAAGCTTCTGAAACTGACAGTTTTTGTGGCTTCTCTGTTCAGTCTCACACAACTTATGTCCTGTACATCCATGCCAAACATCTGTGCCTATTACTTTGTGTTGTTTTGAAAATCTCGCTGTTCTTGACACTGGTGTGGCAGCAGGGAATCCGGCAAGATCAGTTAGTATTCTAACCATTGGATGAAGATTCTTGACACAGGAATAGCCCTGACCACTGCTAGGTCAGGCTCATAAACATTGAAGTGGTTTTTTTTTTTTTTCCCTCAAGACATTAAGTGTAATCAACTTTGTGGTTCTAGCAAAGTTACTGAAATAAGCAGCTATATGAGAGCAAATGCTTTCTGCTGCTGTGAGGCTAATGAAGATTGTGTTGCTTTACAATTCTTCAGTTTCTGATGCAGAAGACACAGGATAACCTGGAATGAGGGTCACAAAGCAGCTGAATCAAATCGGTATGTTTAGAGGGTTATACAAGATCAAAATGCTTAAATGAGACTTTGAAAGGCATCCTTTCCATGCTTCCTGAAGCTCTGTCCTTGCTTTTATCACAGGAAGAAAGAGTCTTAGCCATCCGTAGTCAGAACAGAATTATACGGACAATCCTGGGAGATAATTATGGCTGAGGATGCCTTGTAAAGGGGTTGAAGCCAGGTATTAGTCTTAGAAAGAGAAGCAGTGTCAAGGACCATCACTGAAATGTGTAGGTACCTTTGTAAGACTTCCAAATTTCAGCAAAATTGTAATACCCTGAATAATGGCAGGTTCAGGCTTTGCCAAAATGCAGCTGGGCAAATCTGTTACTTCCCATGTGGAAAGCAACTGTTCAGGTAAATTACACGTTATACAGTAATTATACATTATAACATTGCTTCTGTCCAAAACCTAGGGCTGTTGCAGGAGTAAGCCAAGATTGTTTTTTGTTTTTAATTCTATCACTAGATTTTTTTTTTTTTGTTATTCAATTAAAGCCACAAGGAGTAAACAATTCCATTCTCTTATCTTCCCCCCCAACCCTTTCCATATCTGATGATTCGCCGTTTACTGTTCTGGAACATGAGTTGGCTGCTTTGGCCTTGCTGTTGCCTCTTGCATTTGAGGCTAATGCAACAGTCTTTGCTCTTGCAGTGGCAAACCCTGACTTCACAGTCCCTCATTTCCAAACATAGGTTCTGCTACTGATACCGTACCTCAACAAAGTCAGCATAAATGAAAGCAAGCGACTTGAAAGATAGATTTTTTTTCCTCTCATTTTGAATAAAAAGTACCAACAGTATTCAACACTTCCTGCTTGCCTTTTCAGCCCTTCACAGATACTTGCCATATGTAACAGAAGTACAAAGGGAACTGTTAGCTCCAAAACTGGGGGAAAAATGCCTGCACTTAGAAGAACAGTGGAACTTCTGATCAGTGTGATTTTGAACCAGGTTAAACCTGACCCGGCAAATAACAATAACCACCTGGGCCGTGGTTGAGTATGTGATTATTCGGGTTAACCATGCTGCAGGGGATGGAGCAGTGCAGAAAGGGATGAGATGGCCTTTTCCGGTAACAGGTCCAGTTTATGATGACTTAAAATGCCCCTTGAAGTAAGACTGAATTTATTTAATTCCAGGGTTAAGATGGGAAAACCCATTCTTTTTACCTACAGTTTTATTTAGTTTGACAAAATATTCCTGTATTCGTCTTGACATTGAAGGTATCATGAAGTTGTACCTGTCTTGGTAGTAGGTGCCCTCCATGGGAGGGGTGCGGAGGCCACCCTGAGGCTTGACCAAAGGTGCTGGTGAGGGGACAGGGCTGCTCAGCGCTGGTGAGGAGAAGGGGGTCTCTGGAAGTCAAGTGTTTGCAGGAAAGCCGCGCTTCTGGAGCGGCTGGCCTGAGGTAGAAGGTAGGTGGTGAGAAGAAGCTGGATTGTGTGGAGGGTGAGGTTCTGCCTCCATGGGTCAGTGGCATGTGCTGCTTGGCAGGTGCATTGCCACAGCCCTGAGCTTCTGCGGTGCAGCTGTACTTCTGTAGTGGTGTGATGTCCAGTGACTGCAGTGACCCTGCTTCCTCATCATTTATGATGCTTCCTGGGTGTTTGCAGGTGTTTGCATGCTACTTGCTGGTTATTGATGTGTACTTGGAACCCAGAGCAGCATGCAGAAGGAAACAGAAAATATTGCTTCTCAATTTGTAAGTACACTTCCCCCAAATTCCACGTGAGATTTTTCATGCGAGATTATTCACGTGGCGCCTCCCCCCACCTCCACGAGTCACGTGATGTAGCCCCTGCAGAGCAGGAGCAGAAGCTCTTTTGCTTCCTGTAACCCTGGTATAGCTTTGGGATGCAGAAAAGCCTCTGTTCAGGTGTCTTGTTGTAATGTGTTTTGTCTGAGGTAGCACTAGACTCTGGCTCCAGTAAATAGCTCTAGGGGAGGAGGTTTAAACACGTGGGATGACTTCCCTGAAAGAACAAGTCTTCCTGTTGGAGTATTCCAAGAAGCAAAAAAGGATTTTAGATGCTTGCTTTTTGATATTTACTGTATTCCGAGCATTTTGAATGCACGTAGCTTATACATCTTTGGAGCAGTAAGCCTAGTGCAGGCTTTTGGGTAGGCATTATTGGAGACAGACAGCTGTGAGATTTTATTTCTGAAAATTCAGTGGGGTTGGTGTGTTTGTATGGGGATGGATCAGTGAAGAAAAGTCACTGACATTAAATAAAGCACGTACTTAGCCAGAGGGAGCATAGCTAATCACTAGGAAAGCTGCTTTGGGTTTTATTGGCCCACCATGTACCTCAACTGCACTTCACCAAGAGAGCAGGGAACGTTTGATGGCTTCTCCCATTGTGAGGGTTAAGGACCTTGTTTAACATGATTCATTCTTTGTTGTTGCTTGATTGACTTCAAAATTAGTCCCATGTGTTTTGAAATTTGAGTCTGAAGGCTGGTTGAAAGCCCATGTAAATCTGGTACCGTGGTGCTCACCTTTGGCAGGGGGAGGCCGCAGAGCGCAGTAAACAGTGCTGCGACGTGGCTGTGTGTGACACGAGAGCTAAGGAGAACTGCTACGACGCCCTCTTGATCTGTTCTGGAGGATGGAGCCCACCACTGTGAGAAGGCTGAGCCAGAGAAATACGCGACTGAACGGGACAGATACTGAGTCTGGGTGTATCAGTCTTCTGATACACTGATACACTGTATGTCTATTAATGCAACTGGACTAATAATAATTGGTGGTTGTGTTTGGATTAGATGGTTAAGACTTCACATATGCTAACTGTAAGTTATGAGCTGGGTGTATGAGGTACCTACATCATTTTGTCCATAACAGGATTCTGAGAGTAGTACGAAGATCTCTGGAGATTACTGAAGGACAGGTGAAAGTGCCTTATGTTGTGNGTCTTCTGATACACTGATACACTGACTGTATGTCTATTAATAATGCTGGACTAATAATAATTGGTGGTTGTGTTTGGATTAGATGGTTAAGACTTCACATATGCTAACTGTAAGTTATGAGCTGGGTGTATGAGGTACCTACATCATTTTGTCCATAACAGGATTCTGAGAGTAGTACGAAGATCTCTGGAGATTACTGAAGGACAGGTGAAAGTGCCTTATGTTGTGAGGCTGCACTACAAAAGACTCTAAGTAGCTTTTCAAAGACAAGCTCAAGTACTTGTTCTTCTTGATTACTGGTCTTCCTAGAGAATAAGGAATGGTTTTGGTTTGTATTTATTCAGGGAAAAGTAATCGTTTGGAGAACAGTAGAATACAGGGGGTTGAATGTTTATGACAGACTGATTTCCTCCTCAACTGTGGAAAATAGAAGCAAGGAATAATTTGTCTTGTTCCTGTTTCTAGAAAGAGCAAATCTGGGACAAATATTTTTGTCTTTAAGATGTGGACACATTGTCTTTAAGCAAGTGGGAAATGCCTCTGCTGGGACAGGGGCTAGAGAAGCATTACTACCTAAGACCAGGACTCTTGGTATTCACATATATTTGCCCAAATTGTCATAGGCAACAAAGTTATGATCCGTATGGTACCAAAGAACAGTGTTGTAAAGGTAAACTCACAGCTCATCCATCATATAATCACATTCCAAGTGCCAGCAAATACTCTTTCCTTCAGTTATTGAATCTCCAATGGTTTTTGTTGTTTTTGCTTTATGGTTGAGTCTGTGTGACAGCTGTAAGCTGGGGGCACCTGTCATTTGCAGACCACATTTGAGGAGAAAGTCCAGCTACACGATGAAGTCAAGTGGGAGAAGAGAAGTCAAAGGAAGTCAGTTCCCTCTGTGTAGCTCTGAGCATGAAATTTACCCTGACCTTAAGTGGGATTTCAGTGTTGTCTGAGCCTTGCACTGATGTGCTGGAGAGGATTTCCCTCCCCCCCGCAAAAGAAGCAATGTGTTAGCATTATTTTAAATGCACAGAGGATGCCACTTTGACAACAGTCCACAGTGAAGATGCCCTCTGCTGACATCTTCTGCAGCTATTGTAAAGTATCTCTACTGGTAAATAAAGTAAGAGTTTAGCTAGAGACAACTTCAAAGAAGAATTGGAATAAAATATTAACTAGTTGGAAATAGGGTGACTGAGATGCTTGCTAGGAAATGTTTCTGTAATTGGCTCTGAAATCAGTGTAGATCCTGGCTGAACTATTTCCACAAGTAAGAAAAGTGGATGGATTCATTGAACTGTACTGCGAACAAATCTAACCACAGAGGTCTCTGGATATTAAAGACCAAGAAGGAATAGTAAGGTGAACAAAATGATTCACCTAAGTATCATGATCTCAAATAGCTTTTCAAGTGTCTGGAGTTTCTTTGAGGTGAAAGCAGAACAAAGCAAATGTCAAAAAATAATGAACAGACCTTAACTTCAAAGTGACATAGAAAAACAAGGACTATCATAGACCACAGCAGCAATATTAATAACATGCCAGGAGGAAATCTATTCTTAGCTTTCATTTGAGGGAGGAAAAAAAAAGGACAGAAGAAAGTTCCAGTTCTAACCAGCATTGAAACTAAGATGAGAAATATGAAATCTGTGGAAATTAGCTGTAAACCCAAGTGCTGGCTTTAAATCTAGTAATGGGATGAAGAACTCAAAACAATGAAGTGCAGTGTGCTTTGTAGCTGCTTATTTGCACTAGGTTGTATAGGGAAAAGTCCCTGATTTTTCCACACTTAATTTTCAAAGACCCTAGAGCACCATGTTTAATTTAGCAGACTTAGAATTTTTGAATAATATCTCCTATAAAATATCTCCATGGGGCTTGGCAGGAGATACAGAAAAATGTTCAAAACCAGACATTATTCTTTAGAAATCAATAGTCACACTCTCCAACTAATCACTTTGCTCAAGATAATGGTTCCTTAATACGGAGGAAATGAGAATCAGAAGGATATTTTTTGTTGATCTATATTCAACCTAATGAGTCAATTGGCACCCTGAGGGTCTTCACAAATAGATGCAGATAAATAAATCAGCAGCTGATCCAAAGACTGTTGAAAGTAACAGACTTGTTTTGTTTGACTGCATTTGAATCTGTTTCTAAACCTCTTTCAGAAGTGACCTTTTATTGTTGCATAATAGTTCACATAAAATGTCTATCTGCCTTTATGTAACCAACATTTTAGTGGATGACTGTTTCTTTGATGCAGTATCTGTGAAACTATTTTTAATCTCTTGATTGGTTTTTCAGAAGCTGTGAGGAATGGATCAGATGCTGAGCTATTCAAAAATGGTAGTCTGCTGAGTCTGATCGTTTTATTAAGTGAAATTGATAGCGGTGTGGAAACATTTAGCATGTAAGAGAAAATTTTGGTGAGCATTATCCTAACCTGTAATTTAGGTTCCAGTTATATTCAGCTTATGTGGTGGTAGGAGAAAGCATAAAATAATTTAATTTTCCTTAACTATTTCCCCTGGACTTCTTTTCCACCATAAACTTTGTGCATGAGATTTCACGAATGAAATGACAAGAGAATGACCATTTTTAATCTGATGCACTGTGTTTGGGTCCAATTTATTTTAAGCCACCTGGGAAGAGCTCTATGGATGAGTGCATAACAACAATGTTAAGTGATTCTAGTAAAAAGGCAGGACCAATGCCAGCCCAGGTGTACTCCTTTAGATTAAACAGGATTGCTTGAAGGATGAGTTTCCTTTTTGTTTATGAATAGATTCCAGGGAAGATGCATATTCTTAAAATACACTTATCCAGTATGCACATTCATTAAATATATTAACTTTTTTCCATCCTTTCTCAGTGGGCTAAACTGGATGCTATTTTCTAATAGCATAATATAATATATATTATATATATCTAATAGCATAATATAGCATTTCATAATTCTTCAGGATGTTTAATGTAACTACACCAGAGATGTTTTTTTTGCTCATTATTATTATTTTGTGATGTTGAGGGGAAATAATTAAAGACTAATGGAAATGTGGAAAAGATAGATGTTTTTAATAAAAGTTGATCATTTTTATTTTTAAATGCAAAGAATCCCTGTGTTTTGGGCCTTCTGGTTATCAACTTGTTCTAATGTGCCTCTCTCTATGCCCATGAAAGATGACTTGTACAGGTACCTCAAGCACTGAGTAATGGAACATCGGAGGGTTCCACTCATGGATTAATATTTTTGGCTTTGGGAGGCATGATGCAACTACTCCCTTTATTGTCTATTAATCCCATAAAGAACTGGCAAACTTTCTTGAAGTGATAATGGAAAGATGTCTGGCATGATTGTGTTTCAAATTAGGTGATGCCTAACAGTGAGGTAATTTCTCAAGCACTGGAATGCCAAACAGTCCTGGAGCATGTGGGAAGAGTTTCTCTTAATGAGGCAACATTTCCAGCACTTGTCTGTATGCAGGAAGTCCATCTAGTACACGTGCCAGAGCCCAAAGGCTGTAAATACAGCTGTATATTACAGTGTCTGGTTTTAAGAACAAGTAAAGACCATGTTTTAAATATTGTCCCAGGCTGATTATGTCATACGCATATAAGCGTGCTTGTGTGCTGCTAGCCTAAAAGCATCTGGAGCAGCTACCAGTGCTAAATTGCTTATTGAACACACACCTGCCAAAGTTATACAGCTAGCTACATGTTTGTTATGTGCCATGGCAGGTACTGCTACGCTGCCTCTCTGTTTCTGAAGCTCCTGTGGTCTTCTGAGGTGGTATAACTGTAGGTGATGTCAGAATTTGGTGCTGCACATGTGGACATTTCCCTAAATATTTTCAAGAAGTTTGATGTGGTTTCAGCTGTAAGTAGGGAGCTTTTGTTTCTGAGTTATGGCTAAGAGAATTGCTCTAAAAATGTCTTCAGCAAACTGATAAATAGGCAAGACAATATTAAAGACTGATCTTTATATGTGCTCAGGAAATAGGCTATCAAGCTGAATTCCCAGTGCCTCTGTCCTTTGAAGATTCATGTTTTAAAGCTAAGGAGTACAGAAATCACCCTTATTTTCACACAAGTAATGTGAATTATATTTCCTGTGTCTTACTGTCCCATCAAGTTTTTTGTAGTGTTCCATCATCTTTAATCAAAACAGCCAGTTAAGTTGTGATTCCTGGACAGACTTTTCAAGCCCCAAACCACCATATAGCTGATTGAGAGCAACTGTCCTCTGTGTCTTAGAAAATCCTGAACTCCTTGATGCTTCCTTTGTAGTCAGGAAAAGGAAACATGGAGTCAGCTTTCTGACTATGAAATGGATAAAAGGGTGTACATGCATAGTTTAAAAAACAAAACAAAACTGGAGTTCTGGCTACTTTGCAGTAATTGGCAGGTCAAACAGTGTAACAGCTGCTACAGGTAAGTGTTTCCTTTAGAAAAGGGAGTGGGGTGTGGGACTGAGGAGTTTAGACAGAAATCCTGTTCAGTGCTGGAGGAAGGCACACTCATTCTGTAGAGTAGAGCTAGTTTCAATTGCTTTCCTGAGCATGAAACAATTGTTTCTCCTATTTTTGCAAAAAATGAGTGAACCTTCCTAAAATAAAAGAACATCTTGGATGAGAGAGGTTTATATGAGGCAATTTTTATCACAGCCATGCACTGAAACATTTCCTTGGCATATACTAGAGCAGTCTTATGCTTGCTCTAACTTGTGCAAGTTGTTAAATACTCCTCAGAGATAACAGTCACTGGGATTTTCTGGACTGGAGGAAACCTTGGCCTTTTCTAGTTTTCCTTTGATTGTATACTCCTCCCTGTAACACTGATGAGCCTCTTGTGCCTGGTTACATTGATTATAGGACCTTTTATGTCAGCTGTACAAAGCTGTCATTGTGCAACCCCAAATTGGGGCTATTTCACTGAGATAATCTGTGATAATTGATGTAACACCTGTTTGTTCTCACTAGAGTCAACAGTTGCATAAGGTTCCAATTAGTTCACAATTTGGCCCAAAGTTTCTGGGAAAACAGGGAGTATTTGCATATCAACTGATGTCCATTTGTTCACGGGCTGTGTACCTGAAGTATGTCGAAATGTGTTTTTCTTGAAAACCATACCGGAAAGTTTCGATGACTCCTCCTTGACCATTGCATGCTGGAGAGACCCGTGAGTGACAGCGGAGAAGGCCAGCACAGAGCTCTGAGGTTTGCTTGGAGAAGGGATGATGCATCCGCTTTGGCTCCACGGCTTGAGGGATCGTGATTAAGAATTGCTCAGGGAAGCTTGTTACTGTTTTCAAGTTGCCAGTTCTGTGGGTTTCCTGTGCAACTGGACTAGTTTTTAGCAACAGCTGTGGTTAATTTTCAGGAGCCAGGGATAGCCATTTTGGGGGTGTTTTTTAATGCTAACGGGGATTTTTGGCTGTCTGGTTGGTGCAGTGGTTTCCATTGTAAGTTTTGATTACGTCTCCGAGAGCTGATTAGTGGTTGGGAGCCAAGACTGTGCATCAGTGGGCCTGTGCTTCCTCCTCTTCATTGCCTGTCATGGGCACTGGGAGCTCTTCAAGGACAGTGTTTCAAAGTGCCAGGGATGAGCACAGATGATGGTCTGAGGTACTGAGGGATTTTATGACCTCTAGCCAGCTATGAGTACAGCCCCACTGAAATAAAGTGGAACTTTAATGTTTAGCTTGCTTCCAAGTGTTACTAGCAAAAAGAGGGTGACTTCAGAAACTCAGGTTCTAAAGCCATAAAAACATTTACGAGTCCAGGTAAGAGTCCTCACTGCTAATAGAAGAAGACAGCCATACTAAATAGTTAGGTACTTTTGACAGCCTTGTTCATAATTACTAGACATTTGGGCATGACTATAGGAACTATTATGCTACAGTGGTATGTGTATGGCAAGTTTTTGTCATTCTAATACATTTTTCTGCTAGGCTGAGAAACTGGTCTCTGTTGGTTTTAGTCCATTTGAAACGTGGAGAACAGTGGTGTTCTACCTAGGGGTGCTTGTAGAAAACATTTTAAAGACAGTGTAAGCAAGTCCTCACAGGTAAAGAATAGTAAAAGTCCATTGGTACTGGAATAGTCTGTGTGGTGTAACTCTACTAGTGATCACAGCAATGACAGAAAACTGCAAACCAAGAGATGCTGGAGTGTTTTATAAGAGGCGAGACATTGCCTGCTTGTACTAAGAGATGAAATTGCCAAAGTCTCTTGATTCATGTTACTGCTCTTGCTACATGATTTAATGAAGTAAAAATAAGTCAGTCTAAAACTTGATAGAAATAATAATGATTTGGTGCAAAAGGACTTTCCGAAGTACAATGGAAATAAAAGTAAATTGAATTAAGAAGGAAAGAAAAAAAATGTTTCCCCAGTAGAGATAAAGTGCACAATTCTGGGGGTTATTTTCACATACTTTTGGCTGTTAAATTCCATTTTCTTTGGCAGCTTTGTCCGGTCCCTCCTGTAAAGCCTGCTAGAAGAAGTTCCTGTGTAGCATGTAAGTTAGAATTCTAGCAAGGCATCTTGAGGCAGTTTGGCTGCCCTGTGACAATATTTCAGGCTGGTCTCTGATAAATTCCAGTGTTACACAAATAAAGGTGTGAAGACACTTGGGAGA
This sequence comes from Anseranas semipalmata, assembly GCA_013399115.1. NCBI lineage: Eukaryota > Metazoa > Chordata > Aves > Anseriformes > Anseranatidae > Anseranas > Anseranas semipalmata. The sequence continues at coordinate 576,463 of VXAA01001570.1, read as the reverse complement.
GCTGCAAAAATAAATCAGTGAGCATTTCAAGACATTTCCATCTATGATGTCTCTGACTTAATACCTAGTGGAAGCAATGTCCTCCTCTTTTCTCTGTTTCCAGTTTTTGTTTCTATGTCCTGAGAAATAGAAGGAAATCCTTTAATTTTTTTCCGATATGAACCAGTCTCTCCTTGATTCCCTAGGATGTGACCTGTGAAATAACCATTCAAATACATATTCTCTTAGTTTTATAGTCTTTCATAGTGCCTGTAGCCTCATCATGATGGGGGAAAAAAAATTAAAGGCAAGATTTTACCCACAGCAGAGGAGCTTGTCTCTTTCCCTCCCTGAGTTTCTCTGGATGTGAGACTTTATTGAGAACACTGGTTCTGAAGAAAAGCTTTCTAGAAAAGGACTTTGTGACATTGAATTTCATCTTGAGTTTGAAATGCCAAATGGAGCCTTGCTGGCAAGAAGCTCTACAGCTGAGGACCTGCTGTCAGCTCTGTTCCTTATACTGCATAGCCAGTGGGGTTTGTCGTTGGGAGATTTGAGACAATTCTGTCATTGTCCACCTCGCTGCTGGTCTGGGGTTTTATTTGTCCTTTTGTTCCCCTCAAAACAGTTTTTGTTTGTTTGCAAAGAAATATTATCTTCCTGTTACAGCTGTAGCAATGCTAGGAGGAGGTGGCACCAACAATCAGCTGGATGATCTTCATGGAAAATGAAGTTTTTGTTTAGAAGGGCCATAAAAAATAGGAACTGGCAGCTGGCAAAGATTGTTTAGTATACTTTTCAAGCACAGAATAACTCATCTGTGCCTCCACCAACCTTGTCAGTGCATCTCCTTCAACTGCTGTGGGAGTCTTGCATGTAATCTTGGAGTGTGAGTTATACGAGACATGGATTCTCATTGCCCTCATCATGTGGAATTAGTACAGATTAGATAAACTAAAATAGCCCCAGCACAGAGGCATCTGAGTTTCAAATGAAGGATCAGATTTTCCTTCTGCACCCACTTCATCTCAGCGTGCTTCAGTGACTGTACAAGCCTGCTGACAGCTGTAAGACAGCTTCAGAGAAGGAAAATGACTGATTAGGACACTGCTGCAATCCAAAGCCCTATGATTTTTATTGCAACTTGCCTGTGAGCCTCTTAAGATGTGAAAGTGACAGGAAGTCAATCCTTAGGCAAGACTGGCAAAGACTGAATGCTACCTGTGGGAGGATTAGCTCCCACCAAAAGACCTCATGCACTTTCGTAGTATAGTTGGGGTAGCTTGCTGCCTGAATCTGCCCTGTTTGGGGAGAGATTTGCTTGGGGGTGGGCAGATCCTTCCACATACATAGGTATCCTCACTACAGACAGAGTCATGGTTTAGCAGGCCAATTTCCTGCTTCCCAGTCCCTGAATCCCTGAATATTACTGTCTGAGCTACCGCATTTTTCCTATTGCTTTCCAAACAATTTACTCAGGGGAGAAGTGTATAGGCCCACTATGCTGATGAGTGGGGACAGAGCAGACGGAAAGATGTAATTCGGTGGGAGGCTGCCCAGTTTCTTTCACATACCACCAAATCACCAAAAGCTTCTTTCCTTCTGCCAAGCACTTCCCTCTCACCCATGCTTTCTTTCCTACACGTGTATTTTGTTTCAGTCTGTTGGCATTATTAGCAAAGAGTCATTCAGTCTCTGCATATTGGTCTGAATCCATATTAAATATATAAAAGGTATGTTCAGTTAAAGTTAAGCACTATGCCTAGTCCTGTGCCTAGTGAAAATGAATACAGTGAATGAATCATCCTCTGAAAGATTTGAAGACACAGTATGGGAATCCTTTTACATGATTATTTTAACATGTGTGTGAAAGGAAGGAGAAATAACACCAGCCTGCTGCAAGGAATTTCTGTTAAATCGACCAAGTGTTTACATTTAGCAGAAGTGGCTGAATTTGATTATAGCTTTAAGATGCTCAAAATAATATAATTAGTATGGGGAGGGGAGTCAAGGAGGGTTGATGTTTTCAAAGTGGGATCACTTTCATTTTATAGTATTCTCCAATAAGCATTACTCCTGATTTGGCTATATGGACAGGCTGGTTTCCTCATTAAGAAAAAAACACACACCTCAAAACATAGCATCTTCATATCTACATCTGCATATATATCCCCTTAAGATTATATATATATGTATACATACATGCATATATATTATATATAGTTCCAGTCTTGTTCCAGTTATTTATTTTTGCTACACTTCATAATATTAATGTTCATTAAAGTGATTTGGTGTTCATAGTTCCTTACAGGTTTCTATCAGGTAAACAAAGCAGGATGTGTTAAATGATTTTATGAGAATGGAAAGTGATTCAGAGCTCAAGATATCCAATTCTTTTGTCCCCCCAGGTATGATTTGTACAGGGAAGCACCATATTAAATTGGAAGAGGTGAAATTCGCACAGCTTCAAAAGTGATGGTCACTTACTTGTTAGCATGAGGTCAGTTCCAAGGGTTTAGGAAGTTGTTGTATAGTTTTGTTCCTTGCTGTAAACTTCTTGAAGATAGATTCCCGCTGAGAGTATGGCATCACTATATTCACCATGGAAATGAATGCGAAACTTCCATCCGTGTTGTGGATGCTGCAGAGTCCCTTTTATGTGTGCTGTGCAATCAGTTTCAAAACAGTTTTGGCCTGTTTAGGTGACTGCAAAAGTACTGGATGCAAGTCATTATTGCCTGATTCTCCTCAAAAGACTGTAAAGTACATATAAAATGCCACTTATGCTGCTTGAGCATCCTGCCTAGCTCTGGGGAAAAGCTCAGAAACCAATTTTCGTTAGTCTCATTATGGCTATTGTGACATAGATCATAGTAGCATAAGAGGTTTTAAAATCTCTGCCGTAGATGATATTTGCAGTTGCTTCTTTCTCTGTGAAGTCTAAAGTCCGTGAAGAAAACTTTTATTTATAGGGCAATTACTTTAAGATTCCACCATCTTCTATTTACTTGCATGAGCAAGAACAACATCTTCCTTGTAATTGCCGCCTTAGTCTTAGCTGCAGACTGAGCAGTTGAGAAAAATGCCTTATACTCTTCCATTAGCTGTTGAACCATGCTATTAAACAGGAGGTGTTTTTTCTGTAGTTCAGGCTTGCCAATTTGTAATATATTGACCATCTTACATGACAGAGTGCTTTTTTTTTTTCTCCTCTTAGTTTTCTTACCTTTTCTTGGTATCTTCTAGTATAGTTGGTAGTTCAAAACTGGGAAAGGTACTCTGGGCTGCTTGAGTGATTATTTTATTTTGCATTGTTGGCCACTGCTAGAATTACAAAGTTGCCTTTTTTAAAGTTTGGACAGAAGAGCTCCAGTAGATCTGTCTGTAGTGCTTTAAACAGGACCATCTCCAGCTGTCTCTTGCATTTCTACACAGGTGGGCACCCTTCAGCATAGTGCAAGAACAGTCTCATAGCCAATTTCATATTGCATATATGGACTACTTTTCTACTTTAACAGGCAAAATTTCATATAATTGTGCATTTGATCTTAAGGGTCTGAAGAAAATGATTTTGTTGTATGTGATTAGATTATGCCAGTGTTTACATTTTAGTTTGAATAAATTCTCTTTTCATCACTTAGATCTACTCAATCACTCATTTGGTAATGTATTCTTCCACTTCAGAAATAGTGTGTGCTGTTAATTCATACACTTCCATTTGGTCATCAGTTATCCGTTATCGATGTGGATCATCAGCTTTCAAAATTACCGTAGTTAGAATGAAAAAAAATACATAATAAATTCTTTAAGACAATGATCTATTTGTTTTCTAGCATTTTCTCTGTTCCTGAACCAAACGATAAACTATCACATCTTAACATTCTTACCTCTAATGGCTACATTTTTTTTTCCTGTGATCAGAAACTAAAAATGGAAATGCCTTAGTATATTCACAAGAAAGTAGTAGAATATGTAATTCATTTATAACAGGGAAGGGTTGTGAAGAGCTTGAAACCCTACACCTCCCAAGTTGGGAAAATTTTCACTTAGTGGGCAGGTTTTGCCACTCAGGCCCATCTTTAGACATCATAAAACTTTACCATCATTCACTTTTATGACCCAATTATGAATATAAAAGTAGGGATGTTAATGCTAGGTAAGGAAAATGGTTTGCCAGACTCTGTTATCAATGACAAAACACTCAAAGGAGGCAGTAAAAGTGAACAGAGTAGGTGAAGTTGAGGTGTGATGATATTTGGGAATACGAATCTGGTGTAACAAAGGGAGAAGAGATAGAAACAAAAAGTCCTTCTTCCTCTGAGTAGCAGCTGTACTGAATGCAACCTGAGGAACAGAAAAACAGAAGAAAAAAGAAAATAAGAAGAACTTGTTGAAAACAGACTTGATGTAGTATTAAGTACAAAGTATTTATTGTATTTATATCAGGATGTGTTTTATTAGCTCATAAAATTCAGTCACGTGGATAATTTGAACAATTAAACCAATGAGGTTCAGCCTGTTTGTTAGAGTTGTAATAGCACAAACCTTATTTCCACAGGTGTTTCAAAAGACCCACAGAGGCTGCATGACTGAAACATTAACATATTATTCTGATAATATGATGCTTCTCTGTCTGACTCGGGAGCTTTTAACTTTAATAATTTCCAGGTTATTTGATAGCCAAAATGTGTTTTCTGTTCATACTTTGACACTGGTGCATTTTCTTTAATATAAAGTAGTGATACAATGAATAAATGATATCCAGATGAAAGCCTGCCTTTGCCTATGTCGTCCCAGGCTCCTGATGGCAAACGACGCACTAAACATTTCCCAACAGTGTGCTATCTGTATGAAGGACAGGGACCTGGATGGAGGGCTGAAGTGACATTGAATACAAGGAGGAATGAAAAATCTCAGCTGGACAAGCAAATAAATAGTTACTGACATGGGAGCTGGAGATCCATCTTGTATCTTGTGGGTGGGGACCAGTGAGGGGTTAGTGATGGATTTGTGGGTTTGGTTCTCCCTTAAGAAAAGGAGTACTTTAAAAGGAGTATTTGCATGAGTCCACCTTGCTGTCCAGTAGGATATCCAAGTTGGTGGTAAGTCGCAAGGCTGTAGCGTCCATCCTAGTCAAAGATAAGCCAGAAGAATTGCTGTTGTTGCTGGGCCTTTGCTGGCTGCAGGCACAGCTTCCAGCCGCCCTGGATGTGTTCAGCAGACACAGTGGGAGTTCTTGTAGCCACATATCTGGCCTGCGCGCTGCATTTGATTCAGCTACGTCTGTGACGCTTATTGTAACTGATGAATAATTATCCCTACTGCCAAGATAATTTCAGCCGGTGTGATGAGGGCTGATGAAGGAGGTGTGAGCTGGGAAGTCTTACTTGAGTTGGAAATCTTGCAAAACTGTAATGACTGTGAGGTTGGGGTGCCTCACTACTTTCACACCTGGTGCCAGATATTTGGTTTTGCATTTGCCAGTGAGCTAGCTGCAGCCAAGGTTTTCTTAATCTTTTTTTTTTTTTTTTAGACCACCCGTAACTTCTGCTAAGGAAGAAAAAGGTTTTGCAAGTAACAGTTTTGTCAGCATTATATTTTCCATATATTTCAAAGGCCAATCTGCTTGACTCTCTCATGGTATTTTGTAATGCACTAAAGACTGCCTGGGTGCTACTATGTTCTTTTTGAGCAGTAAGCAAGCCCACTCCCTAATTTTGTCCCAAAAGAGTGGTGGAAGATTTCTATGGTAGGATAAAAAAAGACACATCAGGTGTGGGACTCACTGCTGTGTTCTTAAATGTCACGGGGGTGTGTACATCTTCAGAAGTTGTTAGGTTTGCAGTTTCCAGAATGGATAGCTTCATGTGCAGGTGCTTAACATAAATGCAAAATGTAGGAATTGCAACTCTGTCAAATGACCACCTCATACTATATGCCTAGAAAACTATAAAGCAACAAATGAGATTTAAATCTCTTCAAATCTGTTTAACAGAGGTCTTCTCAAAATCTCCTGTTCCTCCTGGTTATAAGGTGGTGCAGCCTTTTAGGTGTTTGTTGGAAAGGCTGAGCAGCAGCAGGTATTTTATGACTATTTTTAACTTTTGTAGAGACATGGAGAGTGAGGGGAGTTAGCACTTGAGACTTGCCACATAATCACTCCACCTCTGTTACAGAGAATAGTTATCTTTGACCCTGCTTTGAGGAATAGACTGAATCTTGAGTAGTGTTTTTTTAAATATACTGTGCACGTCAGTGAAAATAGCGTATTAGAACAGCAGCTTCAATATTGCAATATTCAAATGTTAATGTTGCATTGTTTGATAGTTTATATTTTTAGACAGAAACAAAACAAATTTAATCTCTGAACATATATTTGGGGAAAAAAATCTATAAATTATATGCAAAACAAAATACTTTAGGAATGTGACTTCTACAGAATTCTAAAAAAAACAGGTTGATAAACCCAAAATATCCCATGAGAATAGCACCTCTGAAAAGCTTGCTTTTATTTCCTTCTAATTTCCAACAGTGGGGAAAAAAAACCCACTGTTTAAAAAACATTCTAGTACTTGAACTACTATTTCTACAAAAATAAGCATGGTGCAAAAATGGAATACTTTAAAAGGATTCCTGTCAACAATGAAATATGGAATTAAGAATTTTTCCTGATTACAGGACAGACCTGGGCATATTACCATAGCATGGTACTTAGAGTATTGCGTTATTAGAAATATCATAGGATGTTGATTCTGGATACAGCTCTTAGTGTAGCTATTCCAGCTTTTATTTGAGATGAATCCTTAATTCAGTATTTGAACAGACTAGCCATTCTCTGAAATAGCAGATTTTGATAAATGAAGTTTTATTACATGTGATAAGTTCTATTCAAATAAAATATATTGTTTTCTCTCACATTAATTGCCATTATCTCTTTGAGATGAAGGATGCTCAAACACTCTAATTACTATCTTGTCTAATAAGCTTTAAGTTTAGAAAGCTATGAAGTTGTAGTACTTTTTTTTTTCCAGAAGATAAGGGGGAATGGCTGCCTTGCAGTTTTTCAAGCAGAAAATTAATCATGCTCCAAGTGTTCCTTAATGAAAAATGGAACTTCTACATGCTTTGTGTGCTCGGCGTGCCCATTAACCTTAGGTCTCTGGGCTAACTCAGATTATCTTTATGGAGTAAAGCCCCAGGATGTCACAGTAGGGAGGGGTTATGGGGATAGCTGGTCCACAGTTGAAGCAGCAGTAGCGAAGACACTTGATTAAATCATCAGGAACGTCTGATCTAATCTAGAGGGCTGCATGCCAAAGATGGGGAAGACTATTGTTGAATGTTGCCATGAAGGTCACAGTAAACATAAAATCACTGTTTTGTAAATCCTCTTGAGGCAGTGTTATTCTTATCTTACTGAAGGGAAGCAGACACCAAGCAGAGGCAGATCATGCATCTGCTCTGTCATCTCTAAATTAACACTGCATTTTAGAAGTAGTTGAGATCCAATAGCAGAGACCCTAAAAGTGAGATCTGTCTTTGCTTGTGAAAGACATTGCACTAACATAAATGAGGGAAGCTGCACCATCAGCTGCGGCTATTGAGTAAAGACATGCACAGTGCAGCCAGAAAACATTTTTTTTATCAACAGAGAATAAATGTGAGAAAAGTCCAGTGGAAAAGATGGAGTTGTATGCTATATTTGGGAATAGTTTTCATTTTTTTTCTTTAAAAAAAAAGGTATGGTTTTAAAGGAACTGATGGAGTATCATTTGTATCTACCTCAGTGCTACTGCTTAAAAGCTAAATCAGAGTATATTTCTGGTTTAGAGAAATGTAGTTTGGCTTGGATCAATACACCCAGGACCTGCCCGGTTCTTCACTGAAAGGTCAACGAGACGCACACAAGCTGAAGGCACACGCTGCAAACTGCAATGGGTCAGCTGGCATCTGAACAAGGAAAACTGGCCACTGGGGTGGCCAAAAGGGCACGGGGATTTCTAGCGGGAAGGCAGCTGGTTTTCTCTGAGCCAGTGCTTGGAACCAGTTCTTCATTGGAAGGTTGCTGGTGCTGGGTATAAATGGTATTTAGCAAATGAAGTATTCTGTTGGATCCATTCTTTTATTTCCCTGTTTTGTTAGAAGCAGATGGATTTAATTTTGATGTACTTTCTATTTGTTGAGAAAGATCATTCCTAATTTACTACTCAGGAAGTAAAAAAGACAAAACCCCAAACCATGCAAACCTCTGTAACTGCCGGGACAATTAAATGTAGAGCTATTATTCAGCATACTGAGTAACAAAACCTCGTTCAAGCATTATTGACCAGTTCTGTCAGGAGATGTACCATATAGGTAAAAAAAAGTATAATAAGCTCTTCTAGTCTGGAAACATGTATGGGTTGTGATTTTGTTTGCTCCTATGGTTGTTCTGGATTTACAATGGGATGGAGATAGCTGCGTGTGAGTGTCGCTTTATTGTTGAGGCTGTAGGAGAGGACAAATGCATCTTTTGATCTTTCAGGAGTAAAACTGTAAGGGGAAAAAGATGCAAGGTTCACTTGGAACTCTTCCATCTCTCTTTGTTGAAACACAATAAACGCTCTCTGCCAGATCACACTGCCCTTGTTGCTTCTTGTCAGTTTTTGCTACAGAAGATGTAAAATATTTTGTTAGTGGTGCTGATATGCACATGAAAAGAATTACCCACAGACTAGTGCAGTAAGTAAACAGAGAAATCACAATATTAGCTTTCCGGAGGTGCTTGATTTGTTAAAGGAGAGGATCTAAAACCCTCACAGTAGGGAAATATGTCAGTTTTATGGGCTCTGAACCAACCCTGTCAACCATTAGACCCATGCAAACCTGCTGTTGTTAACCTGATGTAACTGAGCCTTATTTTGGCTCTAGAGTGTTATTGCATATCTGAGCTTCTAACACCAGCCTTGAGATGTATGGCAGCATTTTTGTCTGTTATTTAATGAGCCATAATACATGCCTATAATTAAGGCATATGCAAAACTGAGCTTTCTCTCTCCCTTGCCCCCCCCACTATTAACATGTTGTGGTATATTTTCCTTTAGGTTATGGAAAAGGTTATTCTTGTTTTCCCACATCTTCATGCTTATTGGTACCATTCCTCCTCCCCACCTTCCCTGATCTCTCCTCTCTGTTCTATTACCTTTCCTTCTCTGCTTCTCTTGAATCTTTGTGTGTTGGCTGGACTGCAAGGGCTGCATGGCACGATGGTGCAATTTATGCCATTTACATGCTCCGTGACACTTGCTGACTCCTCGTGGTGCTACCAAAGCTCTTGGGGCTGGATGGCCCACACAGTCTGAACCTCTCAGATTAACTAGCCGTGGTCTTCATTCTTTGTCAGGGCATGTCCCATCAAGGGGGCTTCCTCAGTGAGGCTGTGATTCCATGTTAGAAATTCACTGAGGGTGGAGCTGGTTTCACAGTCCCTGCCCCTACTCATTTCTGTCCCTTGCTGGTTGTATGTGCCTCCTCAGTTTTGCCAGTTGGACTTTAGTCCTCTAAAGATTTAAGATCAGTTTAAACCATCTGAAAATGTTCTGCTGCCTGAAGGAGTAATTTCACCATCTCTATGGCCCCTGTCTTCTTACTGCTGCCTGTATCATGTGTTAGGACTTGGGGCTGTGGCTGCAGTGAGAGTCGCTGGCTGAAAACTGCTTGTTGTTGCAGGGGTGTGTGTGTGTGTATATGCAGAGTTATTAGTGAAAATGCAAGGGTGACAGTGAGCATATGGTAGGAGTAGCATGAGCAGACTACCCACTGAGAAAGCAGCACTGTCTTGCATTAGCTTATGCTGTTTCAAATCCCCACTCATCCATATCTTTGAAATAATGCGGTTTAAAAGACAGAAAAGATTTTGTGAAGAATAAAAACAAAAGCATATTACCTGGCATCCTAACCAGTCATGAACCTGTTAGACTTCCTACAAGTAAGGAAGCAGTAATCTGTGAGTGTCTTGGAGTACCCGGCGGTGGAAGTGTCTTAAAATGTCTTTGCCATTTGAAAGGTTTGTAATACAGAACCACATCTTTAGGTGCTTGTGCCATCTGTTTCCCTTCAAGCTTCAAAAGCATTAACAGTTCTCCATAAGAAGATTTCCCCATTGTTTCCTATTTGTTTGTCTGCATGGATATTTATGTCAGTATCAAAAAGCATACTGGTTCAAACTATGAATCCATTTCTGGATACTTAAGTACAAGCCTGACTTTCAGAAAGGCTGTGTGTGCCACAGCTCCTGTTTAAACTCAGATGCAGCAGTGTCTGGCTGGGGTGCATACGCAGCCACCTAGAAAGAAAAAAAAATGCGGACAGAGCTCTGGGCTACATAAAACTCTGTCTGCTCGGATAAATGACAGTGTTGCTGGACATGCCAAGACCTGTTAATTTATAACTACTCTATTCACCTTTTAGAGCAATAGGAATAACAGAGTTAGATTCCTCTAATAGCTAGTCATTAATTTCTCACTCTGGCTGGATGTTAGTTCCCCCCCGCCAGCCACCTCACCCAGTGCAAGAGCAGTTGGAGTGCCCAGTTATCATCAGTTATCTGAGAAGATGACAATAACACCCACCACATGCACGCACTAACTGCCCATTTCTCAGAGGTTTATCTGTAATATGTAATGGCAACCAGCAGACATGTTTGCTTTAGTAATGAGCTTTCATCTTGGTCCTTATTTTTCTTCTTTCCCTTTTTTTTTTCCCCTCTCCCATAGCCCCCTGCCCTACAGGAGATCTGCAATCTTTCACAGACTGAAGGGGTTCTTTCTGGAAGGCAGCTTGAGGTAGAAAAGATGAATGGAGTAAATCTGAGGGAATGTCCTAAGAAGTGTGAAATTAAGAAAATCCTGATTTTTTTTTCCCCCATCTCACATGTTGGTGCAGTTTATACTTCATTGTGTATAAACTTCATCAAGTTTATACTCTTAACCCAAGAGAACAGAAATGTTAGCAAAATAAGATCTCTTGTTATATTTAGGTTCCGTATACAAGGCTCTTGAAGAAAAAAAATCTGTTACCAAGAGAACATTCTTCAGAGATGAATAAACCTTTAAAATATCCTTCTGTTCTGGGCTTTCACTGGAAACATTTGGCCTAAATTAAAATATAAACAGACACCCTGATAAACAACTGTGCCACCATCTCTGTGCAGCTGCTTAAGTGGCACCAGGAGAGCCTGGGCTGTGGTTGTAAAGTGTGGCACCGTCGTGGCAGCCATGTGAAGCCCCAAAGCCTGTGGGATAGGAAGAACAGGATGGAGTATTTTATAATAGAGATGGACATAAAATCTTTAAATAGCTTTGGTTTTTCTTTTTTTTGTTCTATTAAACTTCTAATGGCTTCATTCATTAAAACTCTAATTGCATTAGAAACTTTTTCCATGCCGACTTTTTGTGATGTATCAACCAGAGAATGATACATTCAAAACTTGTTTTCAGGAGCAAAAGAGTTAAAAAATAAAGTGTCCTCAACTACCAGTTCAGACTGTTTAGTTCTTTAAACAACCCTGTCACCCTGCCATTTAAAAATATTGTTGTTAAGATTATAACACTGAACATTGACATGTTGGGAAATGTCATGCTTGAGATAGATGGCAGAGCTTTAATTTGGTCCTTTTCTGAGCAGGTATCACAGTGCTGCTTTTAATTATACTGTCACATATGTTGGTCATCTTGTTTAATTTCAGGTCTCCATTCCAAAATGTGAGGTCTAGTGATTTTTGAAGACAAATGCACAACAGCAAGGTTTTATTCAAAATGCAAGTTGCATAAACTTTACATATATGTCAACTGAATGTATAAGGAAGCATCTGCAGAAATTTCATTAGAAAGTATTAACTAGTTTAGGAAAGGCCTGTAATAGCTGAAGATATGAGTAGAGTACACCCAGAAAACGTTGCTTAAATTCTTTTTCTAGCAGGCAGCTGATGCTGTCCTCCTTTCTTGCTGAATTTTACACTGAAGCTGTAAATTGGGTATACACTTTACGCAAGGTGTATTGATTTCTACTCTGTCTCCCCACTGTAAAGATCCAGCAGCTGTTGGTGAAATTGTTGGCAATATCCTAAATTCATCATGTTAAAAAACAATGGAAACCACAAACACTACTGTTTTATCAGAAAACTTGGTAATAACAAATATTTAGGAAAAAATTCCTCAGTGATAGTGCATGTGCAAGTCAGTGCAATCAGCTCTGCAGAGCAAGACAACTTTCATGACCAGTATTTTTGTGAAAATGAGTCAAAAAAATGTGTAAATTCAATTTTAGGAGAATAGCATGAAACTGTTATTTATTTTAGTAAATCTAATGCAAAGGGAATGAGAAGGGCTGGAAAGACCCATATAGATGTTAAATCCTTTTTTTTTTTCTTGCGTGCTTTTTTTCCACAGCACCCTCTGTCTTGGACCTTCTACCTTGTGAAAAATACACAGTGTATGCATACTGTATAAGATATGCCTTCATGACATCAAAGAGTCTGGGTCTGTTGCCTAGGTAATCTATAAGATTATACTGACCATAACATAGCAGGAGCGTGCCAGACATTTGACCCCTGAAAGGCAGTCAGGGGCTGTGCTGTATTTAAGCACAGCTAGTAGTGTAGTTAGCAGCCAGCATGCAGTTGAACAAATGTGCATTGTTGTTACAATTGAAACCACATGCTGAGTAATATAACATAGGTGCAATATTCTTGAGAATGTGTGGACAGTTGGAAATGTGAATGTATTTTTTTTATTTATGTTATGTCTGTACGTCTCAGGGCTCCCTTACTTTGTTTTCTTAGCGAAACTCAGACACATCAGACACATTGGATTGATGGAGCTGGGCACTGACAGACCAGGTCTGTTCCAGCTGCAATGACTGGGGAAGAATTGGATCTGCACCCTCTTAACCAGTCCTCCAAGAGCAAGATTTCAGTTACCATGACTGGTCGCCAAGGACTATTTTATTTTAACCCACGTCAAATCTGAGTTTACCTATGGGGCTAAACCACAGCCTGCTAAGCCAAGTGTATCTGAATACAAACTTATTTCAGTGGCTGTTTGTTGGTTTTTGGAAAATGTAGCCACATAGAGTTGTATGGAACAACCTCCACCAAACTAAACTTTTCAAGCTTTTCTGAAATACTGCATGCTGCTTCCTCCCAGCTTACAGAGTCAGTCGGTGCATCATTTCCTTGTTTATTAGAAAATGAAATGAACAGAAGTTAGATGCATATTGAATTTTCTCTTTGGGATAAACAAGATGAAAAGGCGAATTTAATGGTTTGATTGCTCTTTACTCTAAAAACCATAAGGGCTTGCGAGTCACTCAACTTATGTTTACTTGGGATGCTTCCAGTTGGTGATTTTTTTAAGTCCATAAAGTGATCTTTTTATTGACTGTTATGCAACAATAACTGGATCAGCGTGCTGCTGAATTTAGATGCTGTAGTTTTTCTATCCAGAAAAACATTTTTTGTGATTTATTTTTTCCTTTGGGGGTGATATAATTACTATAATGGTGATGATCACTGTGATGCAGAATAGACTGAGAAGGTTGTCCTTAAATTTCTGATGTGCAGTATACGTAACAAAGTCAAGCAGAAAAGAAGGCAAGAAAGCAGCAGCATTCGTGTTAGTGGTCTTCTTGACATTAATTGTATGTGTCGGAGCTGCCCACGGTGGGCCAAACAGCAGCCAGGGTGAATAGTCCCTGAGATGTACAGTCGTCTTGCTGGGGAACCACACAAACTGTTGAAGCACGGTCTGTTTTCTCTGTACTTGTGGCTTCATGGAATATTTCCTTTGTTGTAGGGCTGTAAACAGGCGAGCACGTTACAGTGATTGGATACTGGCCATTGCTTCGAGGAAAGTAAGCAAACTGCCCTTCTATCACACAAGCTGTAGTTTAAAGAAACCTGGCAACCCCTAGATTAACACCACTTCTAGCATGCCTGGCCCTCCTTGCCCTTTCACAGCTGTGCCAGCCCCTTTCCTCTGCAGCTGCCTGGGCCTGCTACCTCTGCACTGCCAGGGTCTGCGCTTTCTCATTCCTCAAATCCAGAGGGAGAGTGAGGGGAGTGCTATAGGGGTAGTGCTCTGACCATATTAAGGGGAATCTAATGTGTTGAAAAGTCTTGGCGTTTTAAATATGCTGCATGAACCATCAACGTGCTGCTCTCTGGGCAGGATACAGCCAGCCTTTTAAAAACATTGGTGGTGGTTATAAAGCATGGGCAGGAGCATTTTTCTCTTGCACAAGTCCCAGTCTAAGCTTAGAAGAGAACTTTCTCATCTTGAAAGTTGAGAATAACTGTTACTTTCTTTCTGATATTGAGGCCACTTAGAACAAAGGACGTAGCACATTCTTCTGTGCTACAAAGATGAATCTGTCCACTACAAGAGGACAACTCTCTTTATATACACATATATATACATGACCTTGTTTCTGCACAAGTAAATGTGTACTTGCACCAAGTAATTAACAATAGTGGACTTAGTTCATTGATGATTTACATCTCATGTCTGTGAGTCTTGTCTTTTTATTCTTCTGATTTAGGCTTTTATGAATTTATATGTGCCTGATCACTATTCATTTGTCGTTATGTTTGGTACTACTAAATGAGAAAATATTCCTATAGAAAACAGGAGAAAAGCTGAAGTGCCTTGTTGGAAATTCACTAAATAAACCACCACTACATGTTTGTAGCTTGTGTATTCATTCACCCTTGAGCCCACAGCTATGGGTTGGAAGAAAGGCCAAGCTATCATACTTCTTAGTTGCCAAGATAAGGAGTGGAAAGAATGAGGGTTTCAGGCTGGTTGCAGTTCTTTTAATGTGTTTTTCCTCTGTGTTTGTCTTTGCTTCTGGTTCCAGAAGCAACTGAGAGATATGAGCTCTCCTCAAAATGCTTGCTTGCGTTTTCCAGACTTTGCTGGTTAGCTGCTGGGCTGAATTCCTGGGGCTATGCAGTTCTCAGTGGCCAGCTATTGAGTAGGAAGAAGGTTCTGTGGAGGCAGCAACTATTTGTCAAATACTAGCAATGTTCTTGGCTTGCTACAAGGCACAGATAGGAAAGCTTTACCTACTCTGGGGAGTTGCAGTATAGCTTACAGACCTAAACAGAAAGAGAAGTTGCACAGGCAGCTACTATGAATGTTTCTAATCCTTTAACTTACGGTTTTCCAGAAAGACCGGAGGTTGCATGAAGAGAGAACAGGGCCTGTGTGGTTGGTATCTAGACAGGGCTAGCCACAGAGCAAACAGAAGAATGGGAGAAAGACGATCAGAGAACTGGAGCTATTGGCAGCACTAGAGAAGAGTGAGGAAAAAATGAGGTATTAAAAAAGAAAAGTCTAATACAGTTGTGCACAATGTGGGAGGTAAAAAGGAGTATTTACATTTGATGGCCAAGGGTAGAGCCACTGAATATTCAGAAGAAGGCGCAGCAATGCAGCCTGTGAGCTACGACGACAGTTGATATTGCAGCAGCTTAAAACGAAGAGAGGGCAGCTCTGAAGTGTTTAGTGAGATTAGTGGAGAAGGAGAGAATTTATGGCATGGGTAAATGACTTGGGTATTAAGACCGAAAGCAAGGGTTATCTTTCTGAAAGTCAAGACAAAATGAACTGGGATGCTGAGGAGAAAAGGTGCAGTGAGTGAGAACATCTTGAGATGAGTTAGAAATAGGAGGAAGGCAATGATCAGAATACTTAAATGTTTTTTAATCAAGTGAGAATTAAACTTTACAGAATCAAACCACCTCTCTTCCCTTTTCTCCCACCTTCTCCTCCCTCCTTTTGTGCTAAATGGCTATGGTGAAACTGTGCTGTAGGTACAGTATATTGTGACTAAATACTCAGTAATGCGCTATGAGATACAGTGCACCAAGAAGTATAAATAGAATGCCAATTGTATAAAATAAATCTCTGAATTCTTGCTGCACCATGGCGAGGTAGCTCAGTTACAGCTTTGACCACCCATGAATGCTAAGCACGCAGTAGGGGGGCTTCTGGACTCGCAACTCACCTATTATCTTGGTAGTAGGGTATGAATCTCTTTGAATGTGAAAGCATGGTTTTGTTTAAGTGAAGACTAGAAGAAAAGGCTCTTTCTGTATTTTTTTTTCTCCTGAGCAGATGAAAGGTGGATAGAAGGGGCTGTAAATTTTAGGAAGGAAAGAAGTAGAAAAGGGCTAATGCTTACTGAGCAGGAATTGTATTTTTCCAGCCATGCCCCTGAACTACTCAAATGTTAAGGCTCTCCTGTACAAAAGTGTCACTACTTGGTCTAAATAAATTCATTGTCAGAACAATGGACACTTTTTTGGAAGGGAAACAAGACTATTATACCATTCAGCAACTAACAGAAGAAAGAGAATAGCTACTTTCTGCCAACATTCATACTCTTTAAGATGTATGCACGAGGTGGTAGGTGAGCATTCAGTTCTTACTGCAGTTGACTCTTATAGTGATTTATCCAGGCTGTGGATTGACTTTATAAGAGATTTGGAGACAAAAGTGTGGGGCTGCCAGGTTAGCTTAAGGAGAGTGACATCTGACTATGACTGTAGGGTTCACCTGGAAGCAATTCAGTTGTTTGCATGCAGTGTGGGGCAAGCAGACCTGCACTTTATGAGTAGAACCAATGTGGCTGTTGCAATAGTATGCTACCATTGCTGGAAAAATGGGAATAGAATCATAGAGTCATAGAATATCCCGAGTTGGAAGGGACCCATAAGGATCATCGAGTCCAACTCCTGGCACTGCACAGGTCTACCCAAAATTTTAGACCATGTGACTAAGTGCACAGTCCAAACGCCTCTTAAATTCAGACAGGCTTGGTGCAGTGACTGCTTCACTGGGGAGCCTGTTCCAGTGTGCAACCACCCTCTCAGTGAAGAACCTCTTCCTGATGTCCAACCTAAACCTCCCCTGCCTCAGCTTGACACCATTGCCGCGGGTTCTATCACTGGTGATTAAGGAGAATAGGTCGGCGCCTGGCCCTCTGCTCCCACTCGCAAGGAAGTTGTAGACTGCGATGAGGTCTCCCCTCAGCCTCCTCTTCTCCAGGCGGAACAGGCCAAGTGACCTCAGCCGCTCCTCATACGTCTTCCCCTCTAGGCCCTTCACCATCTTCGTCGCCCTCCTCTGGACACTCTCCAGCAGTTTTACATCCTTTTTGTACTGTGGTGCCCAGAACTGCACACAGTACTCAAGGTGAGGCCGCACCAGCGCAGAGTAGAGCGGGACAATCACTTCCCTCGACCGGCTAGCAATGCCGTGCTTGATGCACCCCAGGATACGGTTGGCCCTCCTGGCTGCCAGGGCACACTGCTGGCTCATATTCAACTTGCTGTCAACCACAACCCCCAGATCCCTCTCTGCGGGGCTGCTCTCCAGCGTCTCATTGCCCAGTCTGTACGTATAGCCAGGGTTGCCCCGTCCCAGGTGCAGGACGCGGCACTTGCTCTTATTAAACTTCATGCGGTTGGTGATTGCCCAGCTCTCCAATCTGTCCAGATCTCTCTGCAAGGCCTTTCCACCCTCAGCCGAGTCTACAACTCCTCCCAGTTTGGTGTCATCGGCAAATTTGCTCAAAACTCCTTCTAGTCCAACATCCAAGTCGTTTATAAAAACATTGAAGAGGACTGGCCCTAAAATGGAGCCTTGAGGGACCCCACTAGTGACCATCCGCCAGCCTGATGTGGCCCCATTTACCACAACCCTTTGAGCCCTGCCCGTCAGCCAATTGCTCACCCATCGTATGATGTTTTTGTCTAGCTGTATGCTGGACATTTTGTCCAGCAGGATCCTATGGGAAACTGTATCAAAAGCTTTGCTGAAGTCCAAAAAGATCACATCAGCTGGTTTCCCTTGATCGACTAGATGGGTGATCTTATCATAAAAAGAAATCAAATTTGTTAGGCAGGACCTACCCCTCGTGAACCCATGTTGGCTGGGACCAATGACTGCATTGTCCCCCAGGTGCGCTTCAATAACTCCCAGGATAATCTTCTCCATAATTTTACCAGGCACTGACGTGAGACTGACAGGCCTGTAATTGCTAGGATCTTCTTTCTTGCCCTTCTTGAAAATTGGCACAACATTTGCCACCTTCCAGTCCACTGGGACCTCTCCAGATTCCCAAGACCGTTGAAAAATAATTGAGAGAGGTCTCGCGATGACGTCAGCCAGCTCTTTAAGCACCCTGGGATGAATCCCATCCGGACCCATGGACTTGTATGGATCCAGATGGAGCAGCAAATCCCGCACACGTTCAGGGTCGGTTGGGAGTTTATCATTCCCACTGTCACGGTCCTCCAGCTCAGGGCACCCGGGGTCCCGAAGCCCATCATCAGCGTTGAAGACGGAGGCAAAGAAGGCATTAAACGTCTCTGCTTTGCCTATGTCCTTGTCTGTGAGGTGACCTTCCCCATCAAGTAGCGGACCTATGTTTTCTTTGGTCCTCCTTTTTCTGTTCACATATTTAAAAAAGCCCTTTTTATTGTCTCCCACAGACTTGGCCAGCTTCAACTCTAGTTGGGCTTTGGCCACACGAATTTTCTCCCTACAAACGCGAACAGCATCCCTGTATTCCATCCACGTCACCTGACCCTCCTTCCAGCTGCCGTACATTTTCTTTTTGTGCCTAAGCTCCAGAAGAAGATCCCTGGTCAGCCAAGCTGGCCTTCTGCCCCACCTACTTGACTTCCGATATTTTGAAATTGCCTGATCTTGTGCTTTTAGGAGGATAATATACTTTAAAGACCTTGTCTGGGTCCAAGTAAACCAGCTAAGCTAGGAAGCATGGACTGGTTCACGCTGATTCTTGCTAGTGCCTTGGGTGACACTGTGTGACAGTAACTTCTGGACATTGCAGAGAGCACAGCAGCAACAGAAGCAATTGCTCAGATCCAGGCTGTGCTCAAGTGAATGATTCCTCTGCCTATCTGGAGAACTGGCAAGCATGGCTTCTCTGGCAGAATTCCCGGTCTCTTCCTGCCCACCCCACATCTCTAGTGAGCTTACTGGCTCCCCATTAGTACTGGCCATGCAGAAACCAGAATACCTCATTCAGAATACCCAAGGTAATGAGAGTTCTTTTTTCTTAAGAGGTTTTCCTGTTTTTCCATTTTCCAGGCTATCTTAGCTCCCTGTTACTTGGCTGCTGTTTCTGTTACTCTTTGACCTTTTCTCTGTTTTTGTCTTTCTCTTCCCTCTCCTTTTGTCCCCTCCACTTCTCTGCTCTCCTCTCCCTGGAGATGTCATTGCTTCTTCACCTGCTCCTGCTGGCCCTATTTACCTTGCTACTAATGGAGAACTGTTCTTATTATCAGTATGGGCCTTTCCACTTTCCCCCACAGCTTGATACCACACATCCCTTTCTGTGATGTCCTCTCCGGTCAGAGCAGCTGATTGCCTATGTTACACTGTGCTGATTGAACATGTAGCTATTCTGAAGTTTCTCTTACCTTCCTCTTTGGAGATTAGCCCTGAACATGTCATTATCTCCACATGTAAATCAACTGCTTCCTTGGGATTTGGGATACCCTGCTTCAGACTAATTTCATGAGAACAATAATTGCATCATCTCCTGCTACCTAAGATCTCAAGCCTGTTCTTGGCACTGGTGTACCATGTAGCGAATGCTTCTAGAAAACTCACACTGTTCTGTTCCTTGAAGCTCTGGTTTTTATGGCTGTTCATCACTAGAATAATTAAACGTTTTCTTAGTAAAACCTTTTTAACCAGACTGTAATTTGATGCAACGCCTGGTCTACACTGTTGAAAATGGACAGGGTTTCTTCCTTCATCTAGAAGAATAAAACAGACACCCAACAGTCTTTCGCTACCTTGTGGAAGCTGTACAAACTTTCAGACGGATCCTTCTGTGCAGTGTGAGTTACAGGCTGTATGAGTTGGAAAGCTGCTCCTATCCTGCCGGCTACATCCCTTCATCTCAGCCAACTGACGGTGGTTGTCAGTTCCATTCACCTCCTGTGCTCTGCTTCTTGTGATGCCTGTTTGGCTTATTTATCATCTGCATTTTTTTTGCTGCCTCCACTTTTCACATTTCTGTCCTTTGTCTACCGTAACACAAAAGGGCTAGTTCTATTTCAGTTTGAGGCCAACTTCTGGCACTGTCAAGGACATGGAGATTTTTTACACTCTGCTGCAGCACATCCCATGATTCTCTCCCCTCTTCAGCACTTCAGTTGTTTCAATTTTTATCACTGTTACATGTCCCATGAGACCATTGAAATACAGGCTCATTGTCTTGCTGCATGCCTGAGAGCTTTCCTGGCCATCAGTAGTCACCCAAAGGCAGATATTCCTCCTTTGCCAGCTCTCAGGCATAGCCTGAAACAGAACCACATGCATGTATGGGAGCGTGTAGGGCTGGGTGGTCACCTCACAAATCTAAAAGACAATTTTTTAGGAGGGTCATACCCAAGTTTAGGGCTCAAACAGTTTCCTTGGAAGAACTCCTAACAAAAGCCAAGTTATGCTAAAAGTAAGTATTTATTTACAAATCCTGAACAGATGGCACACATGCAAACTTGTAGATACAGATGAACAGAAAGGAAAGAAAAAAACGCCCAACATATTCCCTAAGCAGCACTTAATTCAGATCTGATGGTTTCCTTTACACTGTATGACTAAACTGACAAGTTGGCAAATGCCTGGCAGCGTTTATAACCAAGGTCTCTGTTTTTCACTAAGTCCTTATGATTTCAGGTTACATTCACTGAATAGAACCTGAAGCTGAAGGATTCCTTTACTGTGTTTGGGGTCTATATACACTTTCTGAGTCATTCAAATCGAAAGATTTCTCCCCAGCCTGCTAATTTATCATTCATTAATTCAAGTAAGAAGGGATCTTGTCTTTCTTCCTACTAAGCCATTGCTTGCTGCCCTGTGTTTCAGAGGCACTAATTTCTCTTGTGCACCACTTGGACACTTCTTAATTGCCCATACAGACAGTATGCCCATGCTGACTTTCGTAACTCTTTAGGGTGCAACCCCACTTCATCCTGGAGCTTGGAATATCCAAATCCCAGACTGAAGCCTTTTCACTTATTTTTCTTAACATATTTTATACAACTCCATAATGGGATTTGATTCACACAGCTTGTTACTGCCTTGTTGTTGAGATCAAGCTTGAAGGTAACACATAACTTTGAGGTTAAAGGATTTGAGGAACCTTAGCTTCTCACTGCCTCTAAATTTAGGCTTTTTAGAGAGACCCTGACAAATTCCTATCCCCCTTTTTCCCCTCTTGGCATGCTAATGTGTGTCTATTAATGCTCTTTCCTTTCCTGCCCTTACTCACACTTTCGTCTTCTTCCCTGCTTCCTGTCTTACATCTTCCTTTTCCTAATCTATTCCCTCTGGACTCTGATTCACGACCCCTGTGAGATGTGGCTGCATTGGCTGAGGAGGTGCGGGGGAGGCAGTCTCTTTAGCCACTGCAGCTAACTCCAGCAGGGATCATGAATCAGAGCTGTCTGCTGCTGTAGTTCAGTCTCACGTTGTAATGTAAACTGGAGTTGATGGCAACTGCATTAACATGATAGCCTGAACTGCCTCAGCCAAGGAGTAGATGTTCCACCTTTTCTGCTACTTCTGTGGTGGGGATGGTAGCCTCTGGCAGAGCAGAGGAATAGACGGCCACAAATCATTTTCCCGCTCCTCTAAGTATTGCTATAGCTTGAGCGCCAGGGTCCTTGGGCTTTCCATTCTTTCTTGTCTTCAAGAATTTCTTCTGCAGCCTCTTCAAAATTATCATTGCTTGCAAAATCTCTTAGTCCAAGACTGGTAACTTAAAATGTCTAGTCTCATTTCAAACCACCATATCTGAGTGAGAGAGAAATAAATGAATTGGCTGAACTCTATTGTTGTTTACCTCCAGGGATGGAAAAGAAAAACAAACATTCTCTATCTGTACCTAATTAAGGGCCATTGTTACATGCCTCTCTTCTCTTCATGCAAAAGGAACAAGTTGTCAGGGATGTTCTTTCCATGTCAACTGAGCCATGACAGCCATGATTTGTGCGTCTCTCTGGCCGACTACTTATGTGAGGAACCAACTGGGGTTCTTCATATTTAGTTCCTAATTCATTTGAAAGGAGGAGCAGAATGAACAGTTGATTCCCAAGTGCCCAAAGAAAATGGGATAAAGTTCTGCACTTCTGTGTTCTCTAGAGAAAACGCACTGCATGGGAACCGAATCAAAGCTTTCATTCTGTACCCCACGTCCCTGTTCAGCCTAACTAAACCTTGCTCTGACAGCAGTGCTGATACATGAAATATGGTGAATTGATTTTGTTACCCCTTTTTATTACTCTCATCTGGGTTTAAATGAAGGATTTCTTCACTTGATATATTCTTGAGGTATCTGTAAGATACCTTTTTGTGCCAGTGGGCTAAAGATTCACTGGGAGATGGGTACGAACAAGCAAATCTATTTTAGTGACCTTTGAAGTAGGAATGAAACCACTAGAAATCAGTGTAGAACATTTAGAAACTTGCAGTTTTGTTCCTGCGAAAAGTTCAGAGGGTTTTAAGTGTTCTGAAAAATGAGATAAAGGTTTCAAGTCAGTAAGGGCAAAATGTCTCATCTGTATGTCCAGATGTTGTCAGCAGGTGATTCTTGCAGTAGAAGGATGGGGTGGTACTTATGCCAAAACAGGGTCTCAGTCTAGTAAATTCCTAAAATTAAGATGTCAGGCTAGATTTCAGTGTGTGTGTGTGTGTGCGCGTGTGTGTGTTTAGGAAAGTCATGCAGTCTCTCTGATTGTGCCTCCAGGTAAGATTTAGCAGAAGGCTCAGTTTTCCAATTAAAGAGGCTGTCTGCACCTATCTGGGACTCTAGCCTATATGCCAGGCTCTCTTTCCTGTGGAAAATATGGTAGGGGATGAAAAGTTTTGGGTCTTGAAATATCCTTCTCCACTGTCCCTTGTGAGACTTGAGCTCTCTGTGCTCAAGGCCAGCTCTCTGAAAAGAGCTGTTGAGGACACAGAGCTGAAAAATGGCTCAGCTGGGGCTCCCAGCTCCCTCTCACTTGACCTTCTGGCTTGACCTTGGCCTGGGTGACTCCTGGCCTTCTGACAGTGACTGTCCCAGGCTGGCCCTGCTCCTCCTGCTGCTGAGGTGCCGGGGCCTTGCCTCGGCCCCCAGCCTGACGCCCGCGCGCAGGTGGCTCTGGGCCTGCAGCAGTGGTTACAGGCCTTGTCTCGCCACACAGCCAGGCGCAGGCCCCCATGCTGCCCTTCAGTGCCTGCCCGGGGCTGCTCGGGTCCCGGCCGCTGTTGGCGCTCGCAGTTTGTGCGGCGGCCTGGGGCTAGGGAGCGCGTGCCCTGCGAGGAGGGAATGAGGTGCTAGCTCTTCAGCATGGAAGAGAAAGAGCTCTGGGGTGACCTTCCGGTACCCAAGAGGAGGTTATTGAGGAGATGGAGCCAGGCTACCTGCAGTAGCATGAATAGGCATGAATTGAAATGAGAGGTTCAGGCTGGATATAAAACACAACTCTTTCATCATGAGGACAGTTAGACAACATGAACAGAGTGTCTAGAGAGGCTGTGTAGGCTTCCTTCTTGGGGATTTTCTGGGCTTGGCTGGATCAGCCTGGGCTGACCTCAGAGCTGAGCCTGCTTTCCGCAGGAGGTTGGACTAGAGTCCTCCTGATGCGCCTTACAACCTGAATTTTCTTACGGTTCTTGTCTCCTGCTGCTCTAGTAGACTTCTGCCTTTTCCTCATTAAGATGAAATAATAAATTAAAGAAAGAATAGTTTACTTCGAAGAAAGGAAGTAGCAAGAAGGGGGGATTGAATATCTCCCACTAGTTGGTTTGCTTTCTAATGGAATCTGCCACTTTGGTTTTGAACCTTTCTGATAGTTTGTTTATTTATTATTAAAGAGCTGGGAAAAAGTAAAAAGAAAATTTTAAGAATTTGATTTTGTTCCTTAGCACATGTCCAAACAGTTTTTTATATGTGGCATTCCCTGGATACAAATTGTACAAATTGTCTGATGTCCTTCAAGTGCTTCTTATGAATTAAAGCTTTTATGAATTAAATCAAAAGTAAATGGCATTTTAGTTTACTTTTTGCTTTGTAATTTGTGATGGTAAACAGAGAAACCTGTTTAGGATATATTCAGTGTTCAGCATGCTTTAATTTTTTTGTAGTTGTTTTGGTTTCCAAAATTTTCCCCTTACTCTTAGCTCTTGTTACTTCTGCTACTTTGGCAGAAAAATTAGATGATTCAGCCTCCTCTTTTATTTAGTCAGGCACAACTGGGGATTTAATTTTCTGAAGAAGAAAAAGGAGAAAGTACCATGAATAAAGTACAGATGACAGATATTTGCATAGCTAAACTTTGAGTTTGGTTTACATAACAAAACGAGGAATAGGAAGGAATGTAACCTTTTAAGCTTTTCTTTGTTTACAGATATGAAGAGAGAGAACAGTAAATAAGTCCGAATTATAGTATGCCTTTTAAAAAATCACATGATATATCACCACCATATGGAAGTTTGCATGCTCTTTCCCATAGGGATGTGGCACTCGGAAGGGATTTATAGGCTGTTAGCTCATAATACAGTAATATTTATGATGGGTTACCAACTTTGCCTTTAACTGTTCCTAAAATTCCCTTTGGAGCTGTACCCATGGCTAGCCAAGGATGGCACCAGTCAGTTACTCAGTATCTCAGTCCTTAAGAAGATGCCCAGTTTCTTGAGCACAGGACTCCAGTTAACACAAGAACAATTCAAATCCTGCAAGGGAACATAGTACTCCTGTGAAACACCCTATTGCAGGTTTACTTTAATGGCTCTTTTTTTTTTTTTTTTTCTGGGAAACGTGAACTTTAAATAAATTCTCTGTATTTTAACCCTTAGAAGAAAACAAGGGGAGATGGGACTGGATGTAGGCCTTGGCTGTTAGATAGCAAATGGCATATAATCTCATGGCAGGTGTTTGGAGTGTATTTTTGAATGGAAAGTATGCTTTTAAAGTCTGCTGCAGGATTTGATTTCAGATTCGGAATGTCACTACCCACTGGCAGTGAGATAAAATATTTAGTGTCACTACAGTTTGGGAACAACCCATTTTGACAAATTGATCAGTGCTTATTTGCCAAGAAAGTTATTAGCACTCAGCTGAGGAGCCAAGAGCTAATCTAGTCATTTGATGACAATGTCCCAGTGAGTTAGGTATTTTGCTTGTGTGTTAATGGTTAAGTCATGTCTTGTATTACAGGGAGTGATGCTTTTGCTATCACGTTTTCAAATTACAATTCTATTTCTTAGCTAACGAAATTATCTCTGATAAAGAACATGTGACTGCTTAAAGAAGAACTAAGGACAAGAGTCTGAACTGCAACAGCTGAAACTTGAAACAAAAACAAAGTTGTAACAGTTTAAATAATGTTTGTACAATGAATATATAGTAAATCAGTTCTATAAAGTAAATGATAATAAACACTGTCAGTTTTCTTTGTGATGTGGACTTTATATGAGCTAGTGTTGTAGGATGTTTTCTTTCACTAGCTGTTGTATTATGAGATCCACATTTTCTAAGATGCGTCCCTTATATTACTCTTCTTTAGTTTTATTTATTTGATTATTTTAGGCCTCCTTCTGCAACATACTTAGCTTTCTGCCTGTGATTAGAATTGTTTCTAGAACACACATGTTGCTTGAAGCATGTGTGTATTTACACCATTAAGGTTTAAGTTTGAGTTTTTTTTAGTTTGAAAAAGCCAAAAACATATAAGTCTCAACTACAGGTTCTCCTTTTTTAGCCACATCCTAAGTTCATTAGGGCCTAAAGCTATTAATAAAACCTGGTTAGCATGCAAGTTTTTGCAACTAAATGTTTTTTATATACCTTGTAGATAGTAGCATCTAAAATATAATACAGACTGTTATTTATTGAGCAATTATGACATATTCATTGCTGTTTAAGCTTAAGCTAGAAAAAGGACAACTTTAGTAACGATGAAATTGGTGGCTAAATTACACACTTGGCCCAATCCTTCTTTGTTACATGAGTCTAGATTTAGGGTAAGTCTGTTCAGTCTACACAGGCAGAGTATACCTAGATGTGTAGGTCTGGAAGACAGGTTTGCAGAAGGAGGTAATAGTTTGGGTAATAAAAGTGAAAAAAGTAGACAAGCATGAAAACTTTTTCTGCTTCTCAGTTTGTCAGATGGTCTTGTAAAACCCAGACCTCTCTACAGAACATGATTCCTGGCTTTCTAATGAGAACAACTTTCAACCTTAAAATAATCAGGCTAAATTTGCACTGAACTTCTGTTGTGGTGCTAATGGTGAAAATGCTGCTTGAACCAAGTTATGAGGTTGTGGTGGGGAAGCAATTCCACTGAAACAAACAAGTTTGTACCTGACTACATTTGACCTACCTTTTTGATAGGATATAGGTTCTACCTTTTTGGTTTGCAACTTAACATTTCTTTTCCATGCTAAGAATTCCTACTCTTATGATTTTCCTTCCAACACTTTTTCTATAGGCAAATATAGGCAGACAAGTAATGAACAATCTTGGTTTTTAATTCTTTTGCATTTGAAGCTTAGTCATGATGCACTAAGTGATAATAATACTTCTAAGTGCTAGAGAAATCTCTTTATTGGTAACTTTTGGGAGAGGGAAAAGTGGGAAGACTTCCTTCTGAAACTGCTTCAGAAGGAAAAAGGATATCAAAGATCACTTGATTCATGAATAGGAGAAAAGCAGGGAAGAAGGACTTCATCTCATAGCAAGAAAGAGCTATAAATGGTCATTTGTGGTAAATGTGTATACAGAAGAAATTGAAAAAAAATCATGTGCATGATATTATTTTATATAGAGCAAGGCAAATTAATCAGCAACAATAAACTAGATGACTGCCATTTTGTACACATGTGGTTCAAACCCATAACTCTTGATTGAATCCTTTTGGCTCTATGAATAAAACTTTACAATGTGCTCAGTGGCATCAGAACAGAAGGCCATGTGTAATGACAGTGCAGTGAATTGATTTGTGGTAGAAAATAAAACTCTAACTATAGAGAGCATTTTCAGAGAGCTATGCAAGAAAGAGCTAACTAGTTCATGGCCTGATGAAGAAAGGATGAGTGTGTAGCTGGAGCTGTATAGTGTTTGCTGAGCAAAACTTCTTGACTTAACTTAAGGAGCTCTGAAGGAAGTCGGCATGCTTCAATGATCCAGAATGCTGACTTAGCCATCAAAGATAATTCCTGACTGGATTTCTGCTGTTGCTAATAAGCATCTATGCTTGCCAACAAAGACCCAAAACACTATCATATAACTTTTTCTGATTAGGAAAAGCCTGTGAAAACTCAGGTAGCGGTACCTGTTCAAAGGCTGAGTTTTATTGATGATTATGGCATATGAGCATTCATGGAGCCAGGTGAAGTTTAGCTTTCTTCTCCATATGGTTGTGGATTTTAGTCTCCATTGCCTGCTGGGCAGGTTATACAGCCCCTGGATATGTGGACTGGAAATGGTGCTGTGCAAATGAGCATATAAAGCTGGTTTGGAGCTCAGGATAAGCAGTTTACATGATTTTAAGTCGGAGTCCAGTAACTAAAAAGTCTGATGTCAATCACTTCAGCAGCTCTAAGATGCAGGTATATTTTATGTATACTGCTGAGAGATGTGGACATTCTCTTTTTGGGAGTAAGAGAGGGAAATCCTCTGGAAATAGAAGGAATCAATTCAACCTTGATTTAAAATAAAAGAAAAAACTTTGATTTGATTTTTCTTGTGACAACCCCCACTCCAAGCCTGAAACCTTGATTTTTTTCCTCCTTTAACCAAGTCTGATCTTCATTATACACAGTCCATAAACAATTGTAGCATTAGAACTTATTTCCTAGGCCCATTTTATAAAGGTATTCATTCATCCTCTAAAATACAAAACATTTGTGTGCTGTATGATTCTAATAGAAATAGTAAGTGCTGATGGCTGGCAGCCGTTTTCCCCTTGCCTATCTACTTTTTCATATAATGAAAAGCTGATTGCGAATACCCTTGGCCATGGACATTCTTCAGATCATCCTGAAGAAAAGTAGGATAAAAGTTGGATTCCTTTGCTGTAATTTTTTAAAAAACTTTTGAACAGTGTTGCCCTCCTTATCACAGAATAAGGAGAAGTAATAATGTATAGCATATAGATCTTGTACATACCTTATACTCATTTACTCTGACATCAGAATTTTCAGTGGGGCTACTCCATGGAGCACTCATTAGTGAGACCAGACCAAAGGCTCTGGTGACAAGCACTGAAACAGCAAAAACTATAATCTGTTTGGGGCATTGCTGCATTTCTGCTGCTGCAAGGCAGCAAGGCCTGGCAAGAATTCTTTTTCTTTGCATACAATGCAGCAGGACATTAGTTCCACCCTACAGCAATGCTTGAAGGAAGCATGTTCTCAGCCAGATTTTAAATTTAATAAAGATGGAGTTGGGTGTTTTCTAACTATCAGATTACACTGGGCAATTACAGTGGCAAACTCCATCAGATAGATTCCGAAACAGATAGAGTAAAAAGATGAGAGTATTAGATGGTTTCTAATACGTTCATTTGTTCTTTAGATGTTTGTGTTGATGGATGCTGCCTATGAAAAAAAACAATAAAACAAAACTGATTTTTTTTTTAATCACGAAAGCTAGTTGATAAAGGCCAAGACTCTAATGTAAATTTAATAATAGAAGCATTTCTGAAGTGGAAGATATTCCGATCTTTTGCAAATGAAACCCTTGTGCTTCAAACTCTCTTGAACTATGACGGCTAGATCATTTTATTTTCCACAGGTTTAGTAATGTATCAGATTGTGGGTGAGACAGGAACTTCAGGGTTATTTTGAGGCACTTACTCTTTACTGTCTTAATCTAAAACACTGAAGGCACCGGAGGGAATGAACGGAGCCCCAGCCCACATGCCCCTTCTTATCTCCAGCTGGGATGGGGATTTAGAGTGTTCTTCTATTCTGCTAGGGTGGGAATATAGTAAAACAAAATTTGGAAATCACTTATGTCTATTTGGAATGAGCCTATTTATTTTTATTATCACTTTGTTTAATTTAACTGTGTTTTTCCAATGCTCTTGGGAAATTTCATTCTTGCAGTATATAGGAATGGTTAGTCTCAAGCTCAGTCTAGACAGCCAAGAGTGCATGTTCTTTGTCATCCTGCCTGCCAATCCATGGTATTTAAAATGCACTCATCACAAGATGACATGAATAATACTTTTGTTCAGATTATCAATCTGTCTTACACTTAACCTATAGTGTTCTTGTTTTTATACAGTGTTAGTAACCCCTGTTTAGGTAAGATAGGCAAACATCTCACATTAATGCACAGAGGTGTTTTTTCTCCCCTCGTGTTTCTAGCTAAATTTACATGGCAAAGCTCAGCTAGAGTTTGGGTGCTAATCTTGTATTGACTTACAAAACCTTTTTATTTTCAAAAGGAATTTCACAACTGTGCTTGTCATCAGAGACTCTCAGTCAAGTCTATCTGTTTAGTTTCTCTGAACTGAGCCTCGTTTGAGTTTGGCAGTATATTCAGTGAACTTGAGTCAGAAATCCTGGGTTTGTCTATCTGAAAGGCTGGTTTGATGAGATGGTAAATCAGGTTTTAAGGCAGCCCTCTGCATGTGTTTTTTGTTTTGTTGTTGTTTGTCAAAGCCACAGTTGTGTGATACAATGCATCAGTCCAGGAATATTAAAAAATATCCAACAATTTTGAAGAGGTAACTTATATCTTGAAAGAATTTTTGCTGGATCAAGTATCATCCATCTCCTCACAGGCAGTGTAAAGAATGACCTGAATGCTGTACTGTGATTTCTGGGTGAATTGATATAAATGTGACTGGGTTTGTTAGGTACATAGATTGTACTATCTGGGTTTGCTGTGAATAGACATTGAACACAGGCGAAGTCATCCGTGCTAAAAGCAGAGAAATGTCATACCAAGAAGGAGATGCATTAGAAGGTCCAAGCGTTTTTTGCTTTGTGATATTTCTCTCTTTGGTTTTCCAGTTTTCAGGCTCAGTGTGCATCATACACGTAAAGCACATACAAGTAAATCCAAGCTGATCATGTTATGGGATGGCAGAAAGAATGCCCACAGTTGGTTATGAGATGTCATGGAGTTTGAAATGTTGCTAGAAAAAAACGCAGTGTTTGGTGTATTCACCAGGGAGAACTTAAGGTTGCTTTCAGCAAATCTGCTGTAGGATATCATTACTGTCCTCCTTCATACAGCATGCCTCACAAGCTCTTACTGCTTTTCCTGCAACACACATTTGTTGTTTTAGCCAGTCTGCTACATACTTCTGTGAGTTGTCCTTTGCGTATATATTTGGACTTTCTCCTTTGGCTCTTAAACTTGATACTTCCAGTGTTTGCTAGGCTGTGATGAAATAATGGCTCTTTTTTTCTAACCTGTGCTGGTGATGTGTACTTCTAAAAATAACTTTGTTCCTGTTTTGTTTTCTTTACCTTTTGAGGTTCTGTGCTGTGGACCATTGCTCAGATATTTCCTGGCTCTAGCTTTGTGGGACCTGTTTGTGGAAGGGGATTCTTCCTGCCGTGTAATGACTGTAACCAGCAACTGAATACGCTTGGCCTTGCACCAGAGCGGTTCTCTTCTCCTCTCAGTTTTATTTAACAGAACATGATGCTGATGGTGTGCGATCAAGTGCAGTGTTTTAACTCTCAGCTTGTTTCCAAAAAGCCTCAGGCTATAGACAGCAGTCTTCAGTGAATGGTTAGTTACAGCACAGGAGAATGTCAGATAGACAGACATCCTAGAATATGTTTCAGAGCATGTCTTTAGCTTGTGCATAAACTTACTGTCTTCGTGAGTATGTAGATTGTTCAATTTTCTTGTGGAGCTTAAGCATCTTTGTGCCTCGAGAAATGCTACCTGTGCTTGTGGTAGTATTGCCTGGCATCTTACCGGCTGGGGGAATGTTCAAATTCTGGGAATAGCTGCATGAATGAGTTACTGCTGCCTGTTGAGCTGCGACATAAGCTGGCTCTATGCTGTGAACTGAGTAGGAGGCACTCTACCTCTCTTGCTTTGGAAGTTTTGCTCCTTTAAATGACTCTGCATTTTCCAAGGGGTAAACCTGCATATGATCAATTTCCACTGAGCAGATTACATACATGCTTTTGGGTGTGTGTCTGTATCCCAAGTCTGAAAATCTAACACTCTTTCAATTTAATCAAGTTGTGTGAATTTTTAAAGCCGTCTTTAGATGCAGAAGTGGAGTGGGCAGTAAAATGCCTCAGAATTAAAACCATAATCCAGGTTTTTATGGGGGAATAAACTAGTTGCCAGTCAGTTTATAGACGAGGCAATTTTACTTTTAGCTGTTTGTCCCTGAGCAGGACACATGCAATCGGTTTAAGTACAGACACTAGCATGTGTTATATTTATAGAGTTCAGTGACATCACTAATAAGCAATGTCAGTGATTAGTCGTGGATTTAAGAGCTTTGCATCAATTATGGAAATATGTGAGATATCGAATGTAAAAGCCATATGGTGTAATTGTTTTAGTTTTAAAGCAACTAAGATCATAGACCTTCCAAGGATGATAAGGTTCAAATTGCTTTAACTACTATTGGAAATGTGAATTCTCTTTTAACTTGTGGAAAATAGGTTTTTAGTCCACAATGCACTGTAACTGAATACAAACTAGGTAAAAGCATGAAGTACATTTCCCTCCATAATTCTGAATGTGTTGGTTAAGCAGAGCACAGCTTCTAAGAATGCAGGTAGTGCCTGTGACTTTGGTACATCGCCAAGAAGAGTAAAGTTACTAATTTCCATCAAGATTTCTAGAATTATCAGTGTGGCTTTTCAGTTTTATTGCACTTATTTTTCTGTTTCTGAATGAGAGGTATTGCACCACTTTGAAGGTTGTTGTGTAGCAAAACTGAACAGAAAATCCGATCTTTGACTATGTTGTACTCTAATTGTTATTGCACAGCCTTTTTGATCTTGGAGAGATTTCTTTAATTCAACAGAGGGCTGATTATAGTCCTAAACAGTTGAATGCTGCCTATAGCAGGTATATTTTAGTGGGGGAGGTCAGTGCTGACTCTACTGATGGTTGATATTTCTCCATTTTCAGCACTGCTTTTAAGTATGAAGTAGTGGCTAATGATGTCGAATTTCCAAAATAGTTGTATAGCTTTCAGCGTTTTTATTTATTATGTGTATTTGCACTTAAATCTGGCAGGGACCAGGAGACAAAGGTCAGAACGCCTTGAAGAAGACTTTCCAGCTCAGCTTGCCTTCTCTGCCTTTGTTTAGATCAGCACACTGTCTGAACACTCATGAAATCTCACTTTTCTCCTGCATCAAGCTTTGAGAACTCTTCCTGATTTGCAGGTCCCCTGCTTCCCCTTGGATTCTCTGTTTTGTTTGGGAGTTTCTCGTTTTCCCAGACACGAATGTCTGAGAGACAAAGTAAACCCTTCCACTTCAGCAGTAACAGCAATTCCTTTGAATTGGTCATTAGTGCTAATGACTGTGTTTCTCTCACTTATTGTAAAGATTCTCAGCAGAGGTGGTACAACGAGCAAGCTTCATAACTTTGTAAATGGTGCATGGCCTTGTAGTCAAAGGCATAATAATGTTCTTCCATGTATTTTCCCTGCCTTCACTGAGCCTGTGTAAAGCATTGAGCAAATAGATGCAAGGTTGTGCTGTTGGAGGTAATAACTGGGAGGCAGCCTTATCCAAATCTCAGGCTGGAATATTACCTTTACAGGCTGACCTCATGAGAGCAGTTTTGCACACAAAAGGGAGCAAGTGATCACAGCCAGATGTTTGCAGGTTGTGTTTTCAGTCACTTTGCTGCAATTTTTTGTTTCACTGGACGAATCCACATTAGGAGGATGTTGCTCTCTTTCAGCATGGGCTTTCTTTCCACATTTTGTGTTGCTGTTACATGGCAGGATAGTAACTTTTTGTATAAGCTCACTGCCCAGATTAACCCATCAGTTCTGAGTAGCGTACAAAGCAAATACCGTTCCATCGAGCTGCTGATAAGGGACCACAAAGTGGTGCAGCAGTACTAAAATCAGAGCAGGTAATAGGCTGGCGTGATCCCCAAACTGGCTGTTGCATCTTCTTGCTGCAGTCTGACAACACATCCGATATGAGCGGAGAGCATTCGTGTTTCCCAGATGTGTTACACTGCAAAATGTAGGCTCAGACTCATTCTCTCAAAATGATCATAATACCCTTGATTAAAGAATCCTGTTGTTAATGACAGGAAATTTTCAGGTTTTGCCTACTTTTCTGTACCACATGACATCTCTTCTTTGGACCTTTACTAAATCCAAGTCAGATAACGTCAGTTTTCCGTGACTTAATGCCACAATCTTGTCACGTTGGCCTTTTGGTTGCTCTGCAGAAATAAATGTTTCTGTGGTAAGTGTAAAAGGAATTCCGAGCGTAAATCTTCTATCTCTATCCAGTCACCTCAGAGGTACATTTTTGAAAGAATCCTGCGTTGTGTCATTTCTCAAACAAACATTTATACAGTGGTGCCAGATATTTTGGATTTCCTTAAAATGTTTTCCTTTCCTTGCTTTTCACTGAAATAAATAGAAGGGATGTTTTGGATTGAAAAATACACTGTTCATTCTGTAGACCATCATAGCTCTTTGGACTTGAGCCGTGTTTTTCTACTCGTGTCAATTCCATGCCCCACAGGGTATGTTAAAGTATCCTCTTTTTATTTTGAAGACTTTAATTGTAAACTTATTCCTAGACTGGATACATGCATAGCCATCACGTACACAGTGGCCAGCCATGTGTGTTGTAGAGTGAGATCAAAGCACAGGCAGGGAAATGTTAGTGTGTCGAGGTATTGCTTATGTTAGGTTAGTTTGTCTTAGTGCTTAATAAACTAAAGACCGCAACTGCAATGGCTCTAGTGTGTCTGTTGATCAACTGAATATTATTAAATTGTAGCGAGCTTAAAGCGTAGTCATAATTTATGGTGTAGACAACACTGTTTTGAGGCTTATGGAGAGATAGGAGGGGGTGTTTTTACGGGGCATATGGTCTGGCTTTTAGCTTCAGCCTGAAGAAGTATGTCCTCTATGATCTGATTTGCAAGACAGTAGTGGGAGAACAGTGATGTTGAAGGAAGGGACATCACATACACAGTGATTATCAGTAACTTCTCAGCTTTTAAGAGATAATGTGGAAGAAGCATTTTTACTTGCCTTCTGTGGTTATTGTTGAGCAACGTAGAACAGTGCATAGAATCTGACTCCAGTTTACCAAAACTGTATGATTGTTCATGTATTTGTGTTTGATTTGATAGATATTAACCTGTAGTTTTAATAGAATAGAAACGAGGTATGATTTAGAGTCAGAAAAAAAGGTTATGCAACTTCTAAAACAGTGTGGATGGTACTGATACCCAGAAATTACTCTTACTTTGGTTGAACTTGATTTTGTGGTTCTCCAGACTTTCTGTGAACATCAGTAGATTGTTTTATGTGCAAGGTACCTAATTCAGCTATTTAGCTATTCTTTCATAGTGTCTCCTGAGGTCTCTGAGACCAGCTGCAGTGCTACATTGAGAATCATGCATGTTTTTTATTTGCTGATTTTAGGACATTTCTAATATATGTGATATTACAAGGATGCTAGAAATACAGATAAATGCAGTGGAGTGAGATGAATAAAGACTGCACTGAAATGTAAATGGGCAAAATAATTTGTGATATGGCAGCTTTTTGAAAACATTAACACTTTTCACAAACAAAAGCTGTAGTACATATAAATTCAAAATGATTTAGTAATATGTATATATGATAAAGGGACTTCTTGACTTCAGAATAGACATAGGATTTATTCTGTGAGAAAAGCTAAAGCAAGGAAGCTTTTGTTTTGCTTTGGTTTGCCTGGAAGTGAAATTGGGAGTTAGGCTTGAAAGGAGCTTTGCTGTAGTCTGCAGCCCTTACAGTCATCTGCTCTGTAATCTGCATGGGGTCTAGGTGACGTGTATTTAAAAAGTTGTATGTTTTGCCACACAGACGAAACCTCTTCATTCTAGATGCCTAAAGGTCAGCTTTTCTCTCCATATAGGAAGAGGGACTTTTCATTGTCGCAAATGAGCCAAGCACCAAGGAACTTTCTTGTTACAGGGGGTAGCTCATCTGTTATCTAATGGAGCTCACCTCAGCATCTGTCAAGATGCTGAGCATGATGCTTGGGATTTAGTGTAGCCTTTTTTTTTTTTTTTTTTTTTTTTTTTTTTTTTAGCTGAAGCAAACTTCAGCAAGACTAGAGTCAGATTGTGAACCTGTGTATGGTATTGGTGTCTGGAGTTGAGCTCAACTTCGAGCTTCAGCCCGGAGTTGATATGGCAGCATTAATGGAGGCAGTGGCTGCAGTTCTTTGCAAGTCAGTTGGCCTCCCCTGCCCCTTGGAGATGGATTTAGCAAGCTTTGTTTGAAATTTTTCCTCTGAGACTATCAGAGTACTGAAATACCATCAAGCCACAATGATTCCAAATCAATTGCTGTCCTCATCAGGAATACAATGAGAAAACAGCTACAAGTCCATCTTTCCTTGCTGCTGAAACTAGTGGTTACCTATTGCCAATTCCCTTTCCTCCTGTTGCCTTCAGGGAGAATCCTAATCATTTCCTAGCCTAAGTCCAATCAAAATAAAACTTTCAACAAGCACTAATCAGATCACAAATTTAGAAGTCTAACAGAATATATGATCTAGTAAAGACAAATTAACCCAGTGTTTGATACTGCCTCTGAGTAGCTTTCACACGGACAGACACCTGCAAGGTGTGATACCTTGCCTGCATTACATGCTTTTATTGGTCTAGGTGAGAATGTACCTTCACAGTACTTGTGCATTGCAGTAAAAAAGTGCAAAATCCCTTATCCTCTCCCCTCAATCTGTGAATGGAGGTATGTTTTAGTATTGTACTTTGTACCAGTCATATCCCCTGAGAATACGAGTTCCCCCAGATTGTTGTGGCAGTTGAATGAAGTTTTAGAAGGCAAGCTTCTGCTTTATTATCCTACTTCTAAAAGGTGTTCCGATGTATTCGGTGTAGTGAAAGTCCTTTTGTGATCAGATTTTATTGCAGCCTACCTGCGCAGGTCTCTGCACTCATTCAAGACTCATGACTCCAATGAGTCATGTCTTTGTTATCTGCACGTGTTCTCTGTTGGCTTCTTTCTTCTTTCTTTCTGCAGGTTTTTCTTTGTTTCTTCAGTGCACCTTCTTTGCATGCTTATTATTCCTTAGTCTCAATTTTTCCTCTAACTATTATGTTTGATCTGTATATTTTAAAATTCTTCCATTTTGATTTATCTGAAAGGTGGAGTTGAAAAATTCTTAGCTTTGTGGGACAGATTAAGTATGCAAAAGGTTCACAAATCACTTAAATTATGCTCATAGGGCTACCTGGGGAGAGAAAATGGAATATGCAATCTCAATAAT
The DNA here is from genome assembly GCA_013399115.1 of Anseranas semipalmata. Taxonomy (NCBI): domain Eukaryota; kingdom Metazoa; phylum Chordata; class Aves; order Anseriformes; family Anseranatidae; genus Anseranas; species Anseranas semipalmata. Next base: position 539,924 of record VXAA01001570.1, on the reverse strand, counting down.
GAGCAAATTGGCCAGAGAAATCCATTGACACATTATTTTTTAAGAGGAAATAATTACGGAAAGAATGACTTTCTATGCTGATCTCATTCTGCCAAAGTTCAGCCTAAGGTTAAAAAGTGTCTTGTTTATTTAGCAGTGTGTTTGGTAGTATTAATTCAGTTTGATACTCAGTTTTGTTAGGGAGATGCTTGCTTCCGTTTCGTTTGATAGGTATGGTTTCCCACTGTACACTGCATACTTTATAAGTGTACCAAGGGAATTGATACGCAGAGTAGAGTTGGTATCCTGGTGTCTCAGATGCTTGAATTTATACTCTGTACAATGTGGAGTGTATGGGCTAACTGCAAGAATGATTTGAAGAAATCTGCTTGATTGTAGCTTATGTCAACAATTAAATTCATGTCACCCATCACTTGATACTAACTTTGTTTTGGTCATATTAACTGTCTGAAAAAAGTTGGGAACTGTATACACGTTCCTAATGTGGGTGTATTGACTAGAGATTCCTATGGTAAACTTCACCAGTAAGTGAAAAGTTGCCCTCCGTTAATCAGTATGCACTGGAGAGTCTGCAAGCAGCTTAGTGTAATGACAGCAAAGAATTTCCTAGACATTAAAAAAAAAAAAGGCATAAACCAAGATTTTATCCAAATGAGTTTGTTTCTATACTGTTTTGTATGGATTCATGACTTAAACTGTTTAGCAGATTGACTTGCTTAGGAAACACAACCGGTTTCTAGCTGACACACACAGGATTTTATGAAGTGATTGATCACAGCTGCCAGTTGTCAAGGTCAGTGGGATGTTCCAGATTGGCAGTCCCCATCATACTTGCACAGATTATTCTGAAAAGGGAGGGAGGAAAAGGGAGCGAGAACAGGGGAGGAAAGCAGCTCTCAGCCCAGTTAATGAGATTTAAAAAGTGTCCTAAACACAAATGTCTGCTTCATCAAATTAAGTCCAAGACAGACTTTGTGGGTTGGTCATACTTATATTGTATCTTGCTTTTTATTGTAATTTTGCCCCTGTTGAATTTTCCGGGTAAAAACCAGAAGCCTTGTCAAGGAATGGGAAAAGAAATGCACTGTGAAAACTGTGTACGTTTTTTTCACCATTTCTAAGAGAAAGATAGTTATTAAACTTCCATGATTTGTTGGCTTTTCTAGGGAAGCTGGTGGGAGGAAAGAAACCTGGGATTTAATCTTGCTCTTGCTGAACTCAATGGGAGTTTACCATTAATTTCTATTGGAGCAGGATCATGCCTTAAGTCAGCAGAAGAAATAAATAATGCTCAAGTCTTCAGCTTGCTGTTAATTCATGATTATTTTCCTTATCATTAAGTGGGTGGGAGATTGGCAGGTCAATTGTATTATCCTAAGCTTTGATGTGGATCTGCAGCAAAAACCTTTAGCAGCTTAACTCTTCTCTCTATGATCCAGTTTATGCCCTCTGTCATAAAATCATGGAATGGTTTGGGTTGGAAGGGACCTTAAAGATCATCTGGTTCCAACTCCCCTGCCATGGGCAGGGACACCCTCCACTAGCTCAGGTTGCTCAAGGCCCCATCCAGCCTGTCTTCAAACACTTCCAGGGATGGGGCATCCACAGATTCTCTGGGCAACCTGCTCCAGTGCCTCACCACCCTCAAAGTAAAGAATTTCTTCCTTATATCTAATCTAAAGATACCCTCTTTTAACTTAAAACCATTCCCCCTTGTCCTATCACTACAC
>VXAA01001570.1:520043-534488 GCA_013399115.1 Anseranas semipalmata | reverse complement strand
TTTTTTTTTTTTTTCCCCCTCCGTATGGGATTTGCAGGGTACTGTAGTACTATTGAAGAAGTGAATCTTCTGAGCTGGAGGCTTCAGATCTTGCCTGTCTGCAGGGGAGTTGCTGGAGGTTTGAATTACCTCTGATCATGTTTAGTCTGACAGCCACGATTCTTACGTTCAGGGAGAGAATGCAGAGTGATGTGAACGCTCTGTTAGTGTGTCTCACTCCCAGTGCTGACCTAGAGAAGCCTGCCTTACTGACTAGATTGTGTATTTCTTCTGCTTATTTTTGGGTACCATTTTCTTTCCTGGTAACCTAATATATTTTAGGATAGAGGAAGGAGATAAGATAGCAGAATTCCCGAGCCCCCTGGTATCAGTATTGCACAGTGTAATGTGTCATTCGATGTATCGCTCACTGCAGCAGGTCTGGATAAACTGCATGATCTGCACGAAACACAGAGCAACGTGCTGTCATATACCTGTGTCAGATTTCATTACAGGATAACACAGCCTAATTTGACGAATGAAAAGAGAGTAGCCAAATAATGCACAACAAAACGTTTCACAGTATGTGAAAACCAACTGTATAATAGGCTTAAAAGGTTCAGTAACTTTTCTGACTTCCTTTAGTGATTAATTACTGCCTTTTAAATCTTCTAGAACAATGTGAAATGATTAATTTGTGTTCTGAGATTATTATAACTGTTAAATTAGTGCTCTTTGTATGTAACATGAGTCCTTAACATGAGTTCAGGGCATTTCAAGAACAGAACTAATTTACCCAGTCTTACACAATTTGATGTATAAAGGACATTACATATAGTATCCTACCAAAAATAAGAGTCCTCTCAAGTTTTTGTTTGCATACCTTGTGCAAAACAGTTCTGGTGATAAACGTATTTGTGAACTTCTCTTGCCACACCTAGCAGAAAAGGTTATTCTTAATGTGTGGTTGCTAACATAAACTTATTTGTGGTTTTACTAACATTGAATAAAATATTAGTGAAAAGAAACTGTATTAGTAGATTAAGGGGAGAAATCATGGAACCATTAACTGGGATTTTGCTTGGTGTTGACTTTTACAAATTTGAATTAGAACTGTACCTTTAGTGCTCCTGAAGACAAGGCCTTAAAAAGAAACTTACTGTCTGATTAAAATGGTCTTCGGTAGTTTAGAGGGCTAAAAAGAGTAATTTGGCCTAATTCCTCATAGTCCATTCACTTTTTTTTTAATATGTTTTTCAGGTACAGTTGAAGAACATGAAAATTCTTATTACTTGATCAAAATGATGTCTCTGGTATCTTCTCTCAGATATCTTCTCTCTGAAGTTAATCTGATATAAAGTTTAAAATGCCTACCAACGATGTGAAACCTCTTCTTTGCTGCAGTGTGTGTGTGTGTGTGTGTTTGTTCCGGGTGGTTACTTGCTGTTTGAGCAGCCTCCATTAATAATGCTGTGCACAAGTGCCTTTTGTAGTTGTTACAGAATAATTGTATGCCTGCACTAATGAAGGATTTTATGTGCATCTGGTGTCTGCTGCACCTCAGAGCAATCATTAGTTGTCTGGATTTTTTTTTCATGAATTTTAATTATTAGAATGATTATACTAATTGTGTCTTTTGATGTATTGCATGATCAGAGAACAGCTCCAAAAGGACTCGGATTGTTCATTTAATGCTCCTGACATCAGTATGGCTACAGAGTATTATACAGTTACAACAGTAACTCGCTTTCTTTGCTTATTGTCCACTATACTTCCTATGCCATTCATTCTACTAATGGCAGCTTTTCCAACTTGACTCTCCCTTAAGGACACACCAGAAGAAAGAGAAAAACGGCGTTGTTATGACCATGCCCATCCAGAAACTGGGGCAACAAAACTTCACACATTGTTTTTGTTTCTTTCCTTGACTGATGCAGTAATACTGTCAGTTCCCAGAGTTGAGTTGTTTCTGGCTGGGATAGTGAGGAGCTAATGCAGTGTATGAAGTGCCCCATGCATGTTTAAGCATGAAGAGAAAGCTAGTATCTCATGTTAAATCAAGTGATGCAATTACAGAAGATCTTAGAACAAGAAAGCTTGTTGGCCTGCTTTGTTGCTTTTGCAACACTAATGGTCTCATCAAAGAGATTGCCCTTTTCTGCCAATCTTGCTTTACTTTCTTCTTCAGACGCTTGTTGCTGTATCGCAGCTGTGTCTACATAATAGAAGGGCAAATACATAAGCTTAGTTTGGTTCGTTATTTGCAGTTATTTCTAATATTCTCACTGTTCAGTGCATTTCTTATTCCTTCTTCTTCTACAAGAACCCCATGTGTTTGTTAAAATCTAATAGTAAAAATGAATTTATTGTGATCTCACCTGAGATCAGAATCTGACTGAAACATATTAAAGTACCTACCTTGTGCAAGGAGATGACTGATAGGCCGCTCAGTCTTTTTTCTACATTGCTGACTTGAATACGTTTAAAAGAAAAACAAACAAAAACCCAACAAACGCAAAATAAAACTACCTGTCCTCTCATACTTTTGTCTGAGTAAAGCTGTGGTACTCCTAGCTTCAGCAAACTAATAGTTGTTCATCTAAAACATTTCTTTTGGCATGGTTAATTTTAAATAGCCTGATTATTTTTCAGAACTGTGTGCAAATCTCTTTGCTCTTCTCTGTAATTTAAGAAAACTTTGCCTTGAAATGACTGTGACCAGTTGGATGTGTAACTGGTGTGCAGGAACACGATTTTCCTGCTATAAGGTGAGTGATACGGTCTTGTAGTTGTTAGGGGCTAGGCTAATCAGTACAACTCTACCCTTATCATCCTGCACAGAGCATGACAAGAAAGTGTGTGCAGGGATGACACCTCTGATTTAGTTTAGCTCTTACTACTTTTGTGTGAGTAACCACAGACTGTATTGTGTACCTCTACTGTGATAATGTCCTAAAACAGATTGTTGTATAAATAGAAGGAAATGTACATACATTTAAGTACCTGTTGCGTACGAGCCTGTAGCTATTTGACAGGGCTGCAGCTTTTGCATCTCAGGTTACAAATTTTGGCTCTGATCGTCTGAAATTCCCATTGCCCCACGACTTGTAGATACCTTTATATATCTCAGTAACAGAACACCTTCCCTTGCTTCAGCTATGCTGTTGAACAAATAAAAAAAAAAATCAAACCATTGCAAATGTAAGATTTCATTTTCATTTCTCTAGCTTTGAACTGGGCACAGCTAGAATTGTGATTTTAAATTAATCCAGTACATCTCAGACAAGCCAGAAAGAGAAAAAACTAACCTAAAAATATCCACACTAAAAATGTCCATCTTAAATTCAGGTTTTAATTAAAAAGTGGTATTCTTTCTCATATTAAAAACACACAGTTTATTCTACTCAAGTACATTTCAGTGGTAGTACTAATAAGTAATCTGTAAAAATTAAACAGGAATGGGGAAAAAAGTGATTTTTGAATAAATGAGTTGACTGTCTCCTCAGAAGATCAACGATGCTGCCTTAGGATTAACACCTCTGATTACTTCAAATCAGAGAAACTGTTTATGGTGAAAGTTGCATCAAAATTAGTACGGCTTTGCAAATGATTTACTTTAACCAAATGGGTGAGAGTTTGCAAAACAGGTTTAATTGAAATTTCCTGTCTAGATCTGCATGTGTAGAGCAGTGCAAACACAAAGTCCACAGTGGTAAATGACACAGTGCTTATCTTGCTGCTAGGCAAGGTTGTTTTAACTTATGGCATATTTATTTTAAATAACCAAGTCTTTCTGCTTGGCAAAAGTTAGCCTAAGCTGATGAATGCCTCTGTAGCCTTTTTGGCAGGATTAAAGATAATCTGATGGGTGACTTTACATTCCTTGCTAGGGCCAGTGTAATACTGGTAGTCTCTTTTTGGTCTGAATTAACTTCTTTTGCGCACTGCACAGTTCCTGGGCAATGGAAGGAGAATTTGCATAAACTCCTAAAGCAGACACTGTAAATACAAATGCATGGAAAGAAAGACACTGTATAATGAATAGTGTACAAGTATCTTCAAAGAAGTAGAATATTTGCTATCCATTTCTGTGATATAAAGGCTTGAAAATAACTTTTTTTTGCTTTCAAGCATCCATCACCAGATCAAAATTACATTTCAAATGATGTAAGGCTTCTGCTAAAAATGTTGAGAACATTTGTTTTCTAACGTGACCTGGATATCTTTATGAGGTACCATTTTTCATCTAGTGTAAGTCCTTGTTTGCTTGCAAGACTTCTGATGGGACTTGAAAAAGGTAAGGAAGAATGAGGAATGGTTTCTGAAAGAAATATTTATAAGTCTCTACCTGGGAAAAATGCAGCTGCTCTTTGACAGTATAAAATATACTGGGGAGATGAGATGTTTGCCTGACACAGACCCAAAATAAGGGTAGCTTAGCCAGTTTTAAGAATTGCTTCTGTCTGTATCAGTTTGGACAAGACTTTCTTGCCACTAAGAAGAGCATTAGCTCCTTGGCTGGTAGTTCCTAAAGTTCTTAGTCAAAAAGATACTCTTATGAACATAGGATTTGATTGAAGAGTATTTGATTAACTGAAAGAGTAGTGATCAGGTTTACAACATCTCTTGGAACCTCATTAACAACAAGCATGTGAAGACTGCTTAATATAAGTTCTCATATGGTTTTCTTTCATTAGGTAGCAAGTTACGTGGTTTTATGAAATATCTAAACTGTGGAAAAAGCTTTCTTCTAAGGTACATTTCCAAGGTAGCCATACCAAAATAACTTGTTATGATAGCAAATTTAGAATGAAGTCATAAAGTGCTTTAACCTTCTACAATTGCCAATGAAAACAAGAACCATAAAATTACTTTCTCTGACCTACTCGCAGGCAAGCTTACTCACTTACAAAAGTTACTCCAGAATAAAGCAATTATGCTTGGTGAAACGTATATGGAGATGGAGGCCCCCTTAAGCATCCTGACTTGATCCAGCTTCCTCCCTATCTTGCTCTTAGCCCTCCTCACCTATTGTCCCTCCAGCCCTGACACACACACCCAAAGAGCCCAGCAGTGTTTTCCATCTGGCTGTTTAGAAATAGCTTTGGGGGGGGGGGGGAAGCTAATAGTTAAAATAACCATATAGCATTTGGTTTGATAAAGAGTGGAACTGTGAGTCTTACTCAGTGAGGCCTAAAAATCAGTGTGGCACTGCCAAACTTTCTTCTGATGAGGTATTTTGGCTGGCTGTCCCCAGGAGCTGCGTCTAACAACAACAAGACCACAATTATGAAGTGCAAGACCTGTGTGGCTAAACTTTTATCTCAGGGACAGCAGACAAGGTGCCAGGTGCACGTGTTGTGCTTTCCCTTGACAAGCGTGAGGCACAGCACTGTGACTGTTGCATGGGAACGACTGAAGTAATCAGTCACGGAAACCTGTGTTTTAGTCTGTTCGTGCTTGTAGCTAAGAAACTGAGTCTGAAGGGAGGGAACAAAGAAGATGACAGGTCATGGCTTTTATACCTGCTCTTTTTTAATCATGGCGCTTTACTAGGTTGGGGGGCTTGTCTTCTAGGCAGCAGAGAGGGAGCGAGGCTCCTATACAGGGCCTCAGGACTCACTCTCCCAAGTTCCCCTTTTCCCTGAAGCTTTTGAAGCATTTTTCTATGAGGCTTATAGAAGTACAAGCTACTACTGATTTCCCAACCTAACTCCTATTTAATTCCTTTATTGTTCAAGGCTTTTGCTCTTTTCCTTGGTCTGTGTTTCATCTTTCTCTTGAGCTTCTTGTAGCCATTTACATTTGTTTCCCTAGGGTACTACCAAATGAGAATAATTCCTCAGTACAGGTCTGTGAGGAACAGAGCCCTGTTTATCATATTCCAAATTATTTCTGTTTGTAAGACTATTTTGCCTTTCTTCATAGAGCAGGCTGTGCACTACATTCAAGTGTCTTTTAACATAATTATTATTGCAATCTTAATTTACACTATCCCATTAAAAACGTCTAAAATATGTATGGACCATTAACTTTTTACTATATTTATCTACTTTCAATACCTTATTCTATACAGATGGAACTGTACAGCAGCAATCAAACTATTACTAATACTAGTAATAATAATTAGTACTAAAAAGGGCATTGAAGAATTTTGAGGTACAAGGAATGTCAAACAAAACAGGTTGCACAGATATTGAAGAAATCCTGTATGGCATGAGAGTCTGAGAAGCTCACGATTTCATTTGACCTACACTGGTATCGGCAAGAACACTTGCAAAAATTACACATTCATTTAAAAATTATTTTGTACTTACTGGAATTTAGGTCTTGGTGACTTTTCCTAGCTGGATCATGGTTGTTGCGCAAAACTTTCAATGGTGCAGTCTAATCAATACCATCAGTGTCAAGATACTTTCCTTATGCCTCTCATATTCCAAGTAAGGTCTAAGATTATTAATGGTTACAATTTCTTAGAAATAACTTGATATTTATTTTCTAAAATTTCCATGTGGTACAGCTACTTCTGAGATGTATTAACATTTCCATGCCATTAATCATTGTGATCTAAGATGGGCAGGGCTTTGTGGTTTTCCAATTCCCCCTCTGCTTTCTGCTTGCTTACTTACACAGGGAGCGTAACAAATTCAAATGAAAGCTTTACTTTTAAACTGCTCCACTAATGAGGACTTAAAAAATTTTTATTTATATAACTTGAAACAATGTGTTAGCTCCTCACTGATGTTTTGTGTATGCAGTTGCTGCTAGGAACCATTTTTTTAATGCATGATATCTGAAAAAACGCTGTTGTACACTCCTAGCTCTAAAAATAAACCAAGTTTTTCAGATAGCAGAGTGGTTTTATTGAGGAAAAGAGCTTTGACTATTTGCAAAGCAAAATTACCGGTGCATGAATGGAGGAGAGTAAAGGAAAATTTGAGAAATTGTAGGCTATATTGCATGTTCTTCAAAGCAAAATTTTCTAAACAATATTAATATATGTTAGGGTTTGTAATCATTATGTAGAGAAGTCCTCTCATGCCAAACTCTTGTAGGGCTTCATGTCCAATGTAAGAGTTCCTAGTTTTAATGAAGTGATGAAGAAGAATAATTTATTAGATAAAATTGAAACTGAAGTTCCTGTGCAAGTAATATATGGGGAGGGAAAGAGTGCAAAAGGCTAAAATGAAAATCATGCTTGTGAAGCGGGAATGTTTTTTGGTGCAATGAGGAAAAACTTCACCATCGCTGTAGATATTTCTTTAGAGTTCTTATTCTGTAGGCTTTCCTGTAAAGTTGATAAGTTATTATTTATCATAAAACTATTCCCAGAAAACTCACTGAAACAACTTTAAGGTCTGATTGCAAAATGGAGTTAATTGAGAAATCAGAATGGCAAACCTGGCCCTTTTTTGTGTGTCATGAGACAATTTTTAATTATACGATAGCATTATTTTTTCCATCAGCCACTGCTTCACTCAGTTCACTGATGAAGTGCTGTTTGTATGCTAGTCTTTCTATAAATTCTGCGATTCTCCAGCCTGTTTTTCCATCTTCCTAAATTTATTTATTTACATGGACCCCCACAGTCACACCTACCCACCCACGACTTTTGAGTGTAAAGTAGATCAGAACTAAAACTGATAATACATGGCCTTTTGGTAGCTTAAATATTAGTTGTCCATTTTCATTGCTCTGACAGCTAGTTTGCTTCGAGCAGGTGTTTTCACTGAGGAATTTGGTAATAACTAAGCCCCTTTAAGACACAATCATGTTAGACCTAGTTTAGTTTTGTTCTTTTCAATATGCGTTTACTTGTATGTCTATACTGAATTTCATCTACGACCACACTTCACATATCTTTATTTTTAGCTCTTTCAGACACTCCTGAGTTTCTCCCGTTTTTTTAAATCGCATGCAAAGTTTGAAACACTTCATTTTGTTAGCTTATACATTACGAAAAATGCTTCTCATACATATGGCTGGAGCACTCAAGTATTAACCCCTGTCTGTCCTGCAGCTACATTTTCCCGTATACCATTTATTAGCAATCCATTTATACTAAGACTAGTTAATTTGGACTCTTGCAGTGACTAAAATGGGTTATTAAACAATGTGCTGTATCTGGGGAGCCAGTAATATAAACCTTATCGATAACTGTTTCCAAAACCAAAGAATCCTGCATGTTATCCTTGTTTCCAGAGCCTCTTGCTGTGCCTTGAGTGTTTGCAATATGTTAAGAAAAAGAGGGAAGAAAATTTGTCTTCCTCACACTTGCAAAGAGTTTGTGTCTGAGAGTGAAGGGACAACTTGTTTTGGTAGCTCCTCTATTAATTCATGGAATAAAATCCAGACTAATTTTGAAGCAAATGGTGTTACTGGGAAGGATGAGTTGCTGCGAACCTGATTTCTTTACTCAGATTCTTCTTCATATAATTCTTTTGTCTCAGTCTTAGAAAAAGAACATGCTCTGTACCTTTCTGTTTGACCCCTAACAGAAAAGACTGCTTAGGAAGTGCTTTAACAAGATTACCCGAGCACATGCACTGGGCCCAGAAAATGTTCTGACTGCCAAATGCATGATTTCTGCTTCTGTATCTATAGGAACACAGAAAAGAAGTGCATAAATGATGTTTGCAAGTTTAATTAACGAGGAATACATTTAAGAAAACGTGGTATTACAAAAAAAAATGTCAGCTGAAAAATCTCAGAGGAAAAACCCCTTTCCTGGCTGAAAAGCACTGGCTACCCATGCCTTTCAGGTGTTTGAGCTGTTACTTAAATCAAGGTTTTTATGATGTATGGAAAGTTTATGGCAGACAGGAAGGATCCAGTGAGGGGAAACACAGAACAGGAGTTATGACATAATTGAGATAAACCACCAGAATCACTCACCGATATTTATCTTCCTTGATGGTAAGGCTCAAATAGCTCTGCATGACGGCTTTTATGGAGAAATGTCCTGGTATACTTAACAAGGCTGACTTCAGGAGAACTGGCTGTGGCCTTACCATGTAAATGTTTGTTGTTTGGGGAGTTCCTCTTACAAGAGTAAGCTTCTTGTCATAACTTTTAGTGTTTTAATATTTCCCCTCCAACTATCTGTACTGTTCCATTTTGTTCTTTAAATGCACAAGTACCATTTACAATTGTCCACAATTGCTAACGCAGTTTTATTTTTTATCGGGGTGAGGATGTTACTATCTAGCTCCTGCCCTCTTATTCAGCCCTTCAACTGAAAAATGCCGGTGAGGCAAGTCCCCAGGGACCTAGATGTTATGTTTATACTTCGCTCTAGAAATAGCCTTGTGCTTGTGCTCCAGCTCATGCTTGTCTAGCATCCAAACAGCTGGCATTTAAGCCTGCCTCAGATGCAGGCTTTAGATAAGCTCTGATGGAAAAGAATGCCTGAGCCGTAGGGTGGACCTGATTAAACACCGTGTGATGCGGTAAGATCAGGAACAGCAATGGGTTGTGTGTGTCTCATCCCTCCACCCAACGTGTCGTACTGCCTCACATAATTGACATGGGGTGGTCACATCTGGAGGGGTCAGGTGCAGTGCAGGAGTGGAGGGTGGGTAGAAAAGGTCCCTTTCCTGATGCTGAGTGCATAGAGAGCAGCTCAGAGGGCATGTCATATTTTAGGCTACTTGCTCGGCCGTGCTCCTGCGTAGGATATATGTGAGGCCAGCGTTCCTCAGTGTTTTCCTGGGGCTAATGAAATCAGTGTGTGTGCACGTGTATGTGCATATATACATATATATGAATACAAACACATAGTTAAATGTCTTGACACTACCATAGCAGCTCTGCCTGCCTCGTTCACCATGTTGCCATATAACTTTGCGTGCAACATGAATAGGAGGGGATTATAGCATTACAGCCCTGGGAAGCCTCCTGAGAGCTTGCCAAGCAGAGGAACAGTTGTTTAATATTACCTCTCTCTAGAAGCAATTATATCCAGGAAAATGCAATTCACATCAGACCTTCTAGAGCCTGTCAAGGCTAGTTTGCTGTTAACTATTTCAAAACCAATTGATGCATCTAAAATCTGTAGGCTGTTTCATGGTTTGCCAAGGTAGTCATGCTATCGCTGTACCTCTTCTGGGCAAAATGCAGAAATGGAGGGGTCAAGAAAATGCATGTAAAATGTGATACGGCATGTTCTTAACCTGGTGGATACATGTTGGTTAGCTGCAGTTGTGACTGCAGTGAGAAACAACTTTAAAAATATCAAAAATACAAAAACAAAAGGCACCAAAGTGAGGTTAAGCAACTTCTTAGTCCCTTGAGCAAGGGGGCTTCCAGCTACCACTGCAGAGTAGGTAAAATAACACTAGAGCAATTAAAGTTAAGCTGTATCCAGAGTATTTTAATAAATATGAAGCTGAAAGGGAAAAATGGTTGTGCATACCACTTAGCTTTTTGGGAACTCTCATAGTATGGTATAATATATCCATTTAGCATCCTTTTGGAGGAAAGGAAAAGGCAGTGTTTTACAAGTGCATTCAGTCCTAAGGGAGGAGAGAGAAGCTGGTGATTGAAAATCTTCAAACTCAGCCAATGCTTTCTTGATTTCCAATAGAAATGTTGCAGCAGAGATGCCAAGAATACATGCCTGGTCTCTGTTACCCATCACTAAGCTTTTTGCGTTTGGGATCATCCAGATGTTACAGAAATCAGTTTCCAGCAAGACTGCTGCATCACCTGTGTAGTGCAGCGCGTACTCCTGTGGCACCAATTTGCAAGGAGAAATGCAAGTGTGTACCCAGCCATCAGTCAGTAACATCACCATAACTGCCTTTGAAATTACCATTGACCTGTCATGACAGGCCTTTCTGCTAGCAACACTGGCAAACGGGAAATTGAAATTTTGTTCTCAAGTCACCTCTTTGTTTCAAATATTGCTGACTTACTTTCAGTGTTGTCAGGTAATATTGGCTCCTGTAGCACTGGCCTATCCAGTGCCAGCGCCTTTTAAAAAAAAGGCAGAAAATAAATTGCTCAAATTTCTTTGCCCAGATGGAATGTGGGTTAAAACCCACTGTGCTAGTGGGAAGCTGAAACAGCTGTTTGCTGTGTGTGGGTAAAAGGAGGACTCGAGTCTCTTGGCTTCTAATTTGATGTCTGTTGCCAGCATTACCTAGGCAAATGCACGCTCAGATCTGATATGTACCAATTTAAAATCATAGATCCTAATTGTGTTACATGTAACTGAGCAGGCAGCGTGCCTCACCTGTGTGAACTCTCAGGGAATTGAAAGCTCCAAAGCATTTTCTAAAGAACAGTCACTTCATTTGGAAAAGAAATAAAATAACAAAAAAAAAAAGCATCTCAACCCTCCATTGTATCTTGTGGATAGATGACACAGTGATATATGAGACCAGCCCTGCTTTTTCTATTATAAATTCCCAGCAGTTGCAGGAAGCTGGAATGAGCTTTCCGCAGGCAGGCAGTCTGCCCACACTCGAGGCCATGAAGGACTGGGCCCAGAGTGTTGTTTTTGCTACACAGCTTCTGCAGTTCTCTCTTTGTCTCAAAATATTTTCTAAACACACAAAACGCTTGTAAATAAAAATCGGAGTTGGATTACGCTGAAAAAAATGTGCCTTTAAAAATGACGAAGTGAACTCCTTGCTCTAAATTTAATAAGATGGGAAGACTTTAAGTGGGACAATTTTATGATTGATGATCTGAGGTGTGTGTAGGGGCAAGTAATAAAGAACCAGAAACAAAGAAAGAAGGTAATTATGAAAAGGAAATTGAAGGTGAGATCTGGTAGATATGTTGGGACAGATGGAAGAAACAGGCCTGGGAGATGAAGAGGATAGAAGGAAAGGCAAAATGGATTGTGAAGAAAAGATAAATAAGAAAAAAATACGGAAATGTTCATAGGCTTCTCTGGAACAAGTAGCTTCAACGTAAAATTGACTTGCTAACTGCATAGGAACAGGCATTGCGCCAATATAAGGCGGGGGGTATGGAACAGGGATGCTGGAAGTGGAGAATAATGCACATGAGATTGTGGATAGTGATGTCTGAAGGAATCACTTCAGAAATCTGGAGTGTTTTGTGGTGCTTCCTTCCCTGTTCAGGCTGTTTTGGGGGCAGTGATTGCAATCTGATGCTATAGCTTTTTGTGTGTCTCCCTAAATCCATGTCAGTTTGATGTGGATGCACATGACTGTAAGGCAGATGAAGATGTATACTTCATGTGTTTTCCTTTCTTATCAGTGTCGTGTACATACAATCCTCCTTTCTTCTTTTCACTGTTATTGTTAGACATCTCCTTCAGTCTTTTTGGCAGACGTTGATAAAGTTTTGAGTTGTTTTTTTTCTTGCTACAGTTTCTAGATGCTTTCAAGTACTACAGTCCCTCATTCTGCAGGGGTAACCTGTAATTGATACAGACTTGGAGTGGGATGTATTAAAAAGCATCCTGTGTAAACAATTTCATCCACACTGAGAAATTTAGATTGTTTCTTGTCAATCTTCTTTTTGATTCCTTAAGTTGTCTATCTTACGTCACTTCAATCTTATTTTGTTCTAAGAGTTCCTCATCTGATTTTTTTCCTCTGCTTATATCATTTACACTTGTCACTGAAGATAGTTAAGTATAGTCAGTAATGCTGGTGGAAAGCCTAGGAAAATACAACTTGACTCTAAAATATCTGTTTCTTTTCTGAAATAAAAAAAAAATTCAGGAAGTGGTGAATAATATAATAAATCACAAGCTATTAACGAGACTGTTTTACTGTCAAAATCCCCATTAGACACACATACCACTAATAGGATTGGTAAATTAGGAACTGTGTAAACTGAGATCCTACTTTCATTCTATGGAAAAGAAAGATACAAGCTGAAGCCAACTTGATGTTGGCAATGCGTAGTGCATCATGTAGTAATTATACTCAAAGCTATACTTTAAAAAAAGGAAAAAAAAATTAGTCTGGTTAGCCTGTCATGTTTGGTGAGTGACTGTACTTTAATAGCCCTTACCTTAAAAGGAAAATATTTGGTAAGATGCTTTGCTGTTATTTCAGGCTAATATTTCTAGGAAGGATGGGAGCTGGTGCCAGACTAGATTTTGGTAAATCCTCTTTATTAAATATAGGAGAGATATTTTATCTCTTCAGCAAACTGTCCTTTAAGAGCTCCAGGATCTTGCATGGCAATGCTCTTCTGCAGAAGACTGTTTGGAGCCAAAATGCTGGCCTGCCCCATGTGTCTTTGGGTTTGGGAAGCCCAAAGTATTTGGTGTCAAGCCTGGGGACTGCGGGACTGCTGCTGCTCCCTGGGAGTTGAGTGTCGCTTCCACAGCTTTGTCCTTTCGTCTTTGACGGCTCTGTCCTGTATAAATTCCCTGCCTGCCACTGTGTGGTCTCTGAAACCTACTGTAACAAAAATAATGATCTGTGGAAGTTCAACAAAATTGCATTTGTTTTGAACTTTCAGAACTTGTGAAAGAATTTAAAATAACGTCATCACTTACTAGTGGGAATATATCCCAGAAAACATGCTGCAAAATTCCAGGGACAGGTGCTGCAGGTTTCTGTCCCAGTCTTGCACTTGTCACTTTGAAAATGAAATCCTAACTCTGCAGTTTTGTTTTCATCACAATGTAATGGTCACATTTACTTAGTATAAGACTGAAGTCTAAGTGAAATTCATTATTAACTACTATGGCTAGTGGTATGGAATTCTGTAATCTTTTTGCTATGTAGAAGGCTGCATTGTTATGGTAATAGAGCTAGCCTGCAATTTAATCCAGAATTAATTAATGTTGACCAATGCCACAAGTATTTTTTTTTTGCATACCATTGGAGCATGTGGGTGTGGTGGTCTTGGGAAGAGGGAGAGGAAGGAGGGAATATTGCCCTTAGTTTCAAGATCCGTACCCCCCGGTGTGCTGACAACTGTTTCTTATCGCCATTCCTCTAGTTTAATGGAACTGTATTGTACAAAGGCAAATACTTTGAATGTAGGAAATGGTCCTCCATTTCCTACAGGCAGGGCCAAAATCTGTGAAGTTCTCCAGCTGGTGCACTTCTTGGACTAGGTTCTTGCCCTAGGACAACTAAGACTATGTGTTAGGAACAAAATGGATTGTTTTGTATGGGGGAAGAGATGGAACATAGCAGGTGCTCTCCATGCTGTGTAGAGAATTGCTGGAAGATGCTTCAGTGATGGAAGGAAAGGATGCCAGACAAAGAACAGCTAGGTGATTTAGAGGCTGTTATATGTGACTGAGGCCAATGCATAATTTTTCTTTTCCTGCAGTCAGTCTATGAACAATATTTTCTTGAATATGAAAAACTCAATAAATAAATATTATAGTGCAGTTTGTATGGGATGGAGGAGAAAAGTGAGTAGTCAACATGTTGGCAGAAAAAATGGAAAACCTGAGATATATATTGATAGAAAGCACAGTTGAGTGTTCGGAACCATTTATTATTTCCCCCATTC
>VXAA01001570.1:496716-520020 GCA_013399115.1 Anseranas semipalmata | reverse complement strand
CCCTTGATTTATTCAATTTTAAGGTGTAAACTTTAGGAACCACACTTTATCTGATGAGATTTATATCTCCGATAACTTAGTTTCATGGCAAATGCATAGCTGCATAGCAGAGGTCAGGAATCTCCCACCTAAATTATTGAGTGGTCTCACCAGCGAGACCTCCCCTCTGCTCCACACGTATGTGCTTCCCCTCTCGCATGGTGCTGTTCGGCTGCCTGAGTCCGGCAGGACATCAGCAGGGGATAGTGAAGAAGCACAAGTAGCCAAAAGAATTATGGACTAAGATAGGGCCGAAAGAACAGAAAAATGATGAACAGGTATAAAAGCTCTTGGAAAATTTAGGAGGTTTTTGGGAGAAGTTGTGAGGATCATAATCTCTGAGGAACATAAAAAGTGGGGAGAGGGCTGGAAAAGAAAAGCAGCTGCATGCACTCAGCACAGGAGTCCCGCCTAACAGAACAGCCACGAGGTCTGCACTCCGGCCGAAGGACTTGGTTCTCAAGTACCTTCCAGGAGAGCAATGGAAAAGAGGGGTCAGGCGGAGCTGGGGATCCCTCCAAAGCCTAGTTAATCTTTGACCCCTTGAAGTGATTCCTGGAGACCGATTTAAAAAAAAAAAAAAAAGGCTAAATTAGGGTACAGCTCAAGAATGACAGTGGGTGGGTGGGAGGAAGAAGAGGCTCTATGGCTTAGTGGCTGTTGGCAGGTCTCACAAGCCTAACATGAGCCCCTGTTACGGGCTAGTAGCAGAGGATGGTGGAGGCATCGCAGGGGCTGATGTAACGTAGCAGTTGATGATTGCCTAAAGGCTCTGCGAGAGAGTGAATGTCTTTGAAGTGTAGGAGGATTTCTGCAAGACATGTCTGTGGGTAGTAGCATGTAGCAGAACGCCGTCCCCCGGGGTGCTGGGGCAGAGTTAGGGATTGCACCTGGAAGCGCGGCTCCTGGTGGGACAGCTCTGACTCTAGTAAAACGTAGGTCCCCGTCCTCATGCTTTGCAAGGCACTGCTTACATTATAGCAACAGTTACTCGTGGCTGCCATATGAGCTCAATATGGCAAATCCCCAAAGCTTCTGCAGCAAATTAGAAGGGCAGCTCATTCCAAGGGACCGTAATCCCTATTCAGGCTTCAGGAAATGGTATCTTCTTTCAAAAGTTTTAGTCCAGGAAGTTAGTGCATGTACAGTGCTCTGTGTAGGTTTGTTGTAATCCTCCGCCCTGGACGGACTTTGGCTCGGAGCTGACTGAAGGTGGGACGGTGATGACTGGGAGCGGGGGGAGAGGAGTGGATTTAAGGTCTGACTGTAACTCTGCTTTGTCCCTATTTTCGCTCTTCCATGCAGTGGGAAATCTTAATGCTGATCTTTGCTGTGTCGATGCCTTGATTTGGACAGCAGAAATGTGCTTAGTGTAAAATAGGCACACAGAGCTTTAAATAAATAAAATAACCTGGCCTGGTCTCTTTTTATTTTTATTTATTTATTTATTTACGCATTTACTTATTTTGCCTCTTGATAGATTGAGATTACTGAGGGCCTCATGGGTTCTAATCCCACCTGTCAAAGCGTCTATGGTTTGGATCACGTGTTACCATGAACTCCCGATTACTTACTGCGCCCAAGGCAGTGCCTGCAGAACTCCTACCAGTTCCATTCTGTACCTCTTCGGAGGGAATGCTCTGGCATTGCTCTATTGCAAGTTGGTTTTTATACATCACAAAATGTAGGGCCAGTCTGGGGTTAGAGCGAGCAATAGTTTCAGGCTTGGTATTGCTGTTGTTCTGTTTAAGCATTTTTTTTCCCTTCAAGGAGATAAAGTAGAGTCTGAAGAGTTTTCTGTTCATTAAAATGAAATGAATGACTTGATCCTGCTTCCCCTAAGCCAAATAATATTTCCACTGGAGTTAATAAGTTTTTTCTGAGTCGTATGTGAGGATGAAGCTCTCTGTTTGCAAAAGCGTCATTCATCACTTACTGCAATCTGAGGATCAGAGACTGCTGCTATGTACTGGAGTGAAAGTAAATGGATTAACACTTACTGAGCTCAAAGTCTTGACCCTAAGTCCTTTAACCTGATTATGCTAAAATACATGTGGTTCTCCTTCCTAATAAATTCAGTAATCCTTGTTCTGTTTTTCTGTGTGCTTACTGCTTGGATACATGGTCATGTTAACCATGCTATAATAATAATTCAAATAACAGTAGTGCTTCTGCTTCATTTAGGTACCAAACTTCTCTGTAGAAGATGCAGGCTTTACAATTGCAATACAGAAGAGCTCTTTCTGAAGTCATCAGGACAAATTGTAATTAGCTTAACCAGATGTCAGGGTTAACTTCTCTTGTCAAAACTGTCTATTTTGGGGAAAAGCAATCTGAGGAATACACAAGAGAATTAATGACTTTGGGGACTTTGCCCCAGGGATAAAAATTCTATCGTCAGGTGAACGTCTGTGTGCTCCCTTCAGCATCCCTGTGGGAAAAATATATCCGCATGCTTTAAACTATTAACCTCCTCTCTATTTATAAAGACCTTGGGTGGCTGAGTTTATAAGAGAAGAGGGAACAGTCAGGAAAACAAACTAAGTTTATTTTTCCAATGTAACAAAAAATTAGAACTGTTGTCTGCAATTTTACCAAAGGCTCTCATGTATCTGTTTATGTGAGGTTCTCCAAACTTGTGTGGTTTCAGTTGAGCAAAAAGGGACCGAAGCTTTTTTAGATTTCTTTCAGCCAAAGAATACGCTACACATCCACAGGGGCAGGGGAGCAGGCCATGAAAAATAAGCTTCTGTGAGGCTTGGAAGCCTAACATAATTTTTCAGTGTCAGAACCTTTGGGTTAAATTCTGCTTTGACTTGTGCCCAGTAGAATCCTATTGTTTTTTGCTAGGATGCTTCCAGCGTAACCCACATCAGAGTCTGGCCATTTACTTTCAAGCTGGCAATAGGTTTAACAATATTCAGTTTTGAATGTGTGTTACTGATACTCCAGGAACTGCTACATTTCATCAAGTCTGCTTAGAGGATAAGAAAAATGAACTCCACTATACGTAGGAAAATGCCAGATGTTGTCACATTATGTCACACGCTTCTGTCAGAGAAATGTTTTTTAACAGCAGTACTAATGTGTGGTATTATGCTGATGTTGTACAAATAACTATATGTCAACCTTCATATCCTCAGCAAACTTCCTTTATATCTGTGTATCTGCTTAGACACTAGGTTGAAGTTATTAAAAAAATAAGTAAATTTGTCTTTTTCAAAGGAGGCGGAAGTGGGGACTCACCGAGGGAGCGCAGGCTGCAGCGTTCTCTCAGAATTAACAGGCTGAAATATGGAAAACCAGAACAGGGATGGAAATTCTCTTTATAAAGACTGAAAGAGCAATCTCTTAGTCACATTAAAATCTTCAGAGTTTTGTCTTAAAACTTGTGGTTCTGTGAGCAATTTTTGAAACTGTAAGTGCAGTGTAGTCAGCTAGTTGGACAGAAGGGGCGTCAGAATGAGCGTGTGCTGCAAAACCCACGTAGGGCATTTGGCAGAGCACTTCTGAGGCAGCTTCGTGCCCAGCTTGTGGGCAAGTGGCTTTCCTTGCTTGTGCCTGTCACCGGTGACCGAGTGGTAGCTGCCAAGCATCTTGCGGGTCTGGAAATGCAGCACGTTGTGTTTCGTGACAGCACCTGGAGCATAACACCTCTAGTTATTAAATGAAGTGTTGCTGTATCTGGTTTGACTGAAGATGAGCAACTGAAATACAGTAAGATGAGCTTGCTGCTGTTCTCTTAGTGGGTATTGCTTTGTGTGCCACTCCTTCCCCATCGCTTCTGCACCGCTGTGTGATACGGGATCAGCTGGTACGAGTCCCGCTGTTCTGTCTGTCTGGCCATAGCACCAGTGGGTGGCCTCAGTTTCCAGTCTTGTTGCGCGAGGTTCTCTGCTCACGCAGAAGGAAGTGGCCACGTGATGGATATTAAGCTTTTAGGACTTGTGCGTTCCTGGAACCACCTACGGATTTGGGTGACGTACAGAGAAGTGGCTGGCAGCCCCAAGGCAGAAGTGCCTGCCTTTCTTCCCCCCCCAACCTCGTTCCCTAGCAGCTGGTTGTCCTCGTGCTGCACTTGAAGACTCTTCTTTGTTATGTGCCGTGGACAAGTTTATATTTAGCTGTCCCCAAAGAACGCTAGAGCCACTATCCTAACCTGTTGGTTGTTCTTCCTGTTGAAGCAACTTTCATTTAGTAAAAAGGAATTGTACTTGCTTTGTTTTGTTTATTTACAATGCATTTTTCTTGTATTTAAAATGTTGCTTAAGGGAGTAGTCCTCTGTTACAGTTGATTAATAATCTTATTAGTCTTTCACAGGGCCTGACTAGGCTCAGGCAGTTACAGTCATTAGCTTGTCACACTTGGAAACCTGCATTTAGGGATGTGGGAGTAAAGTTATTTTAATATAGATATTACTGGGAATTAACTTTTACTGTACAAGCGATGGACTTCGTATGTACTTTGCACATGAACATAAGCAGACCTGTTCAAAACTTACTGCTGTGTGTGTGCATACAGGTAGATCCGATTAGCAATATCCAGCATGTAAACACTTTTCCTATACACTCACGGGGAGAGAAAACTGAAATCACTGCTATCTCAAATGTATCTAAATTTAATCTGGCCATTTGGGAGTTAGTAAAATGAGCATGTAAGATGCATCAGTTCTTTAAGGAGCAAATTGGCCACAACCTCATAAATGGAATAAATAACATGTACAGTTGTGTATATTGTAATAGAGGAACATAAAATATATTTAAATACTCTCAGGCACAGAATTATTGGATGATTCATTCTTGCAAAAGGTATTCTATCCTGCATTTTGCCATTGTTACTATGACAATTGTGCTGAGGATTGCTCTTATGTACCCTGCTTCTCTTCCCAAAGTGGTGCTGCCTATTCAGCTAGTCTGGGTGAAACCTTTCCTTTCGCCACAGCTGTGGGAGGTGGCAGTTTGCTGTACTGAGAATTTTTGGTGGGGAACTCGGCATAACTATGACAAATGGCAAGGGACTATTATTGCTGTGGAATCACCCACATTGAAGACAGTTTTGATCTGAAGAGTAAGAGTTAAAAATATTTAGATGTAATACCATTCCCGAAATCACTGGAAATTGTGCCTTTGTTCCTTTATGTGGCTAATCCTAATTGAATGGTAGAGAGAAAAGAGGAATTAAGGAGGAGGCAGGAGGAGGAGAACATAGGATGTGGATTACTAAAGGAAGAAAGAAGCTCAAATACCTGGTTTTCCTGTAACTGACAGCTCTTACCTATCACATACCAGTGCTTACTGTGCTAAATGTTGGGTACTTCATGCATATTCTTTTTACCTTTGTCAGATACCTTGACTACGCTGATCTTATTCTCTAGCGCTACTTTGTGCATTCCTGCACTTTGTCTCTAGTCTTTAACCTTTGCCGTAATGTTCTCCAAGCAATGATTCACATTTTCTATTTTTAGCTTCTTGTGCAGAACCGGAGGCAAAGGAGACTTGCTCTTAATAGGTCTTCATTCACCGCAGGAAAACAGTATGGGACAGTTCTTCCCTTTCCTGTTTCTGCCCAAACTTCTGAACATTATTTGCTAGAGTATCACTGAATTAAAGAATCAAGCCTTTCGTTCGGTACCAGTACTGGAGATACAAGTTAATTATCTCAGGTAAAAGTTACATTTTAGTGCAAATTCCAAGATTTGTGGTCTATAACTGAATAGCCAAACCCCATTTTAAAGCCTAATTGTGATTTAAGTAGTCCAATCCTAATGATGAACTTTTGTGGATAGTAATTATGTAAGTGATTACTTTCATGGAGTATTTGCATCAAGGAAAACTCATATGGGAATTTTATTTTTAGAGGTTGTATTGTAAACAAATTATATAGTACTTTACAAAACAACTTGGTTAATCATATTTTTGCTAGGTTATAGGGGAAATACTGTTCATTTGGGGAAGGGGGAAAGGATCTCAAGAGTGAAAATCAAGGTGTAAAATTGAACAGGGATCAGATTATTAGTTGCTTTTGGCTTGAAAGTTGTAATTTAAGAAAAACAAAGCAGAAAGGCTTGGACCTTGCCTAAATAACTGACAGACCTCAGCAAGTGATGTTTTGATTAAATTGAACCCATACAATTTGAGAAACTCTTGCTTTGCACTTATCTCCCTGGAGGTAATCTCTTTACCACTGGATTCCCCTTTGTATTTGATGTAAACGAACAGATTCAAGCTAAACAGATACGTTTAGGCTAGATGGGCTACTTACTTGCATGTTTTAGGTATTTATTGTGAGGTGCAACGTAGGTGCTTAGGTAGTGTTTTATTTGTGATGAAGCCAGGCTTCCTGAATAACGCAAGGAAAAGCCGTGGTTTCATATTTGTTTTCATTGTTTGTTCATTTTTTAGCTTTCCAGAACACACATTTTAATCCCTTTGGTACAATTTCAGAGAGCTGCTAAAAACATTTGAACTCCAGCTTTTCTTGATTTGCTAGGTCCCATTTAAAAAATAATGTGGTGAGCACATTGGTGATGCTGATTTCTCATCCATTCTGTTTCTTCCTGACTAAACTGTGGCTGTTCTCNTTTTTTTTTTTTTAAGGAGGGAAATGTTTTTGTACGTATGTTTTTGGTTTTTTTTTACTCTCATGTTATTCTAGGCTGGTTAGTTTTTAATTGTGGTTTCCTTGTTTCTGCTGTGAAATTTGTTAGCAATGTTTCATGAAAAACAGTATTGTGACCAAGACTTTTCATGGAGGGTTTATGCATTGCTCCTCTGGGAACTTGTCCACATCCATATCCATGCTGCAGGTGTGAAAGTGTCTAGGCACTGAAGACTCTTGTACCTCAGTAATGTCTGTTGGAGCTTGTCCTCATCTGTTCTTGCTTCTGTCATTTATTACCTTGGGCAGGACAGCAGTAGCAAGGGGACTGTTGACTCTAGAAAGGATTCCTAAGTCTGTCTTGAGAATGGTTTTGCTGCTTCTGCCTTGCTGAGTGACAACTGGAGCAGGCAAATCCAAGATTTCAAGACTCAGATCTTGATTTGAAATCTTGATCTTGAAATCCAAGATTCAGACTCCCTGGCCAGAGGCTGTGGTCCCCATGCAGATGTCAGCAGCGCTGCATCTCTGTACCTCCTAGTGCACAGCAGGAGATCCCACAACTGAAATATTATTTATGTCTGGGTACATTCAGTGCACTTACAGATCCTGCCACATTTCTTCTGGCTCTTCTTTGGATCTGGCTCTTCCTTGGATCTGGCTACCAACATTTTTTAGACCTCTCTGGCAGACTGGAAGATGCTGAGGGAAAGTATATAGGGAACATGATCCCACTCCTCAGAATAGAGGTGGCTCTCAGCTTCATCAGTGGGAGCTTTAATGGACATTGACTCAAGTGAGACAGCTTGTTCTCTCCCATGAAAATCATCAAGTTTCTATATGGTGACGGCAGAGGGAAATGGGGAACAGGTCTTGAGCTGGGTGTGGGTGTCTGGGCCTGTGCTCTGGAGAGTGAAATACTGTTGGGTGAAAAGGAAAAAGAACAAACCAGAAACCTTCACATCTTTGGAGAAATACTGTCACATCAGATTTTATTTTATACTTCTGCCACTGGAAACCTAACATTCCCATTGTGAAAAGATATTTTCTCTAGTGAAGATGACAACAACAATAGTTCAAATTGAGCTTCAGAAACTTTGCTAGCTTGGCGCAGTTCCACTCTTGGACTGCCTTTCATTTTGTGATTTGCTTGGAGCTCCGCATGAACTCCTTGTGGAGACAACAGGCATCTGGCAAATGTGCTCTTACCATCAAGATCAGTTTATACCATTTCTTATATTATTGAGATGATGTTGCCCTTAGGGCTGGACAGCCTTGACAATCAAGAATAGTAAAGTTGGGTTTACTATAGAATAACAGAAGGCAGTAGTGCAAAGTAGCTTATAATAGCTACAGTGGGACTGTACTTTCCAAAAAATACTCTCCTCCCCTGCCCCAAATCAAACCCATCCCCCTGGAGAGAAGGTGCACGCTCATGTAACCTGACGTCTGCTCCAGTGTCTTTTTTCTGTGCTGCTGTATTACCACTTGATTTGACGGACGCACAGGCTAAAATCTAGTGATTTTACAGCAATTCTGCTGTTACTTTCCACCATAATGTTAGCAGTGACCCTAGGGAGTCTTGATCTGCTGCGTGTTTCTGAGGCCAATCCATTATCAGAGTTGGGCAACTTGAAGCAATAATGATTGCTAGTCATTGCTGTGCTCAGCTTCAGGAAAGGCTGTTCTTGATGTTCCATGCCTCCTCCGTTACTTTGCTTACAAATACTTCCTTTCTTCTCATGTATTGCTCTGTACACCTGGAATTCTTCCATGATCCAGTATGCCATCTTATTTTCCCAATTTATCTTTCATATGCATCCTTAAAACTTTTCAGATTGTGTGTTTTTCATGCAAATATTGAATTATTTATGAGGATTAAACAATCTTGCCTCTTTTTTTTTTAAACCAATTTCCTGAAAGCTAAAATTTTCCATTTAAAAGGTTACCCCAACCTCCCGAACTTCCAGTTGGAAAATAAATATTTTGTTTTAGACAAAGGCTTGAATCAGAATGAAATGTTTGATTTGAACCAATAAAAATGTGCTCGTTTGGCTTGGCTTGATATAAATTCAGTGCCTTGGGGAGCTGTAGTTCAGAACTTGCCCCCACCATCGTTCTCCTCTGAGTTTAGGGACAGCACAGAAGAACACAGACACGTGGTCCTTAAATTGCAGTTTGCCCGGTCACGGAAAAACCACATTTTGCCTGATGTGCTCCTTTCACAGTGACACACTGAGGATCTGGCAGCATGTTATCTGTGTTTCTGTTCCCCGATGGTGAATTCTTCCTTTTCCTTTCCAGAATTCACCAACAGCACCAACATTAAAAGACTCTCAGTTTTAGTCAAGAGGCAGTTAACTTACCAAGTATTTCCTCCACACTTTTATAGCTCTTGAAAAACCTTCTACTCCTCTGTCATCACCGTGAAGACAAATGGTTTTGTGGCATACTTGAACAATACTGGACCTTCCAGAAAGAGTAGCTGTATTTGCCAGGAAGTCTAGCATGTAGGACACAGCTGTAGGTCCATTTTTCGGGGTCAGCACTTTCAACCACAAAATCAGCAGTCGGTTTCTGCAGTACGAAGCGTTAAGAAACTTTTAACTTGATGGAAGGGAGCACTATCGAGCTGTGTATTGTAGAGGTGGTGCACGCTTCCAGCTCAACAAATGATAAGTGGAGTCCACCGTATGACAAAGGCTTAAGCTGGGGGAAAAAATATGTAGTAGCTGTTGCAGCCCCTGCTATTAGTGGCTGTTCCGACAGGATGCCATACAGGGGCCAAACCACACAGTGGGCAGAAGTGAAGAACTGTGTATGAAGAGATTATTCTGTTTGACTCCCTCTGTGTCTTTTTCCCTACCCAGACACATTGACAGGAATTTGTACGCTACTTGCATTACAATTGTGTGTGACTATTAGGAGACTTTGTTGTTAATGCAGCATTTCCACAAGGATGCTTTTTATCTTCTTATTCATTTTCACACACACACATTTATGTGTATATTTTTCTTCCTTTTTAGTTCCTACCATACTGAAGTTCATGTTCAAAGGCTTATCTTTTTTGTCCAGCCTTAAATGAGCAGGGAGGCAATGGTCAGCAGAATCTTTAACCAAGTAGTAGGGTGTCAGTAACAACTTCTAGGCAGTAGATGGCACAAGAGAGGTAAGAATGAACTGAGAACAGCCACTTCATACGAGTTTCAGCCTGTATCTTTAAGCAGCTGAAGAATACAAATAACCAAATGTAAAAGGTTTGTATCTAGCCTGTAGAATGGCTATTCTGCTTGTTAGCTTGATCTTTTATCCTAGATTAACTGAAGTCTTTGAATCGTAAGTATAATACCTTTTCACGGTGGGACACTCAGAAAATTAATTTTCTCTTTACATTGTACCCTCTGGTAAATGAAAAATAGACACTGTATATGCATGTAATAAAAGTTATAGGAATCATATGTTTCTGCACTTTCAACATAGATGCTGCATTTTTGTAGCTGTTGCGTCAGGAAACAAATCTCATGAGCATAAGCTTTACACTACGTTATGCTTTGTAGCTCCCAAGATAATGATCAAAGGCTTTTCTCAGTTCATGTGCTGTATAATGTATGTCCCAGGAAGTCATTAGGTACTTGCTAAATACAAAAATACTATTTTTATTTCCTTTGATTGAAGAGTGAAAAGTTACTGTGTAAACAGGTTTACCAGGTACTCGGCTAAAGATCACAAAAATACCTCCGTCTGTTTCTTACAACAGACTTCTTTATTTTTTCCCTTTCACTTGTGCAGGGCAAAAGCTTCAGACGGAAGGTCCTGGAAGGGAGAGGCCACAAGGGAGCACGGTCTGTCAGTTACGGGAGGGTCAGGAGCAAGGAACTCATCCCACTTCTGCTATTGGCTTGATCTGTGACCTTGGGCAGACCGCGTATTCTCTGTGGGTCTCGATCCTCCTTGCCTTTCCCAGTCTGTCATTCAAAATTAGTGTAAAATGTTGCTGTTTTGATATAATAACCTTTTGTATTCATTCACTGTGGTGCACAGGTGCAGGGAAGAGTCAGATTCTACATGCTTTATTTCATTTACATCTTGTGGAGTTGATTCCTTGCTGTGGTTCATACAGCCCTACTAGATAGAAACTGTTGACTTTTTGTTTCATTTGAGCATTTTTTCTTGTTTACACTATTTTCAAATAAGTTTTCCCATGACAAGGGAGAAACAGATTCGGCTTGCATTATTACCTCTTTCCACAGACACAATTCATATCAATGCATTTCTTTGGCTGATATAACTACAAGGAGTAAGTCATGCTTACTAGAATGAATAGAAGAGGAGGGAATTTTTCAGCCCAAAGCACAAAGAAATATGTTCACCTTGATTATGCACTGGGAATTGTACCAGCAAGCGAATTAACCCTGGAACTTTGGTAGCATGATATGAGTTTAAATGAAAAAAGCATAGTTTCAAAATGAAATTTTGCACTGAATGCCCTTATATAACTTGTACTGCCGTTGCTTGTTGCAGAGCAACACAGAGTGACAGTGAGTCTGTCCTAAGCCTAGAGAAGTCACCAGGGTATACTCAGTGACAGTACCCATAGCTCATGTTTTCTTGCAGCAGAGGGCAAAAGTGATGCTCTGAGCTATTACCAAAGCCTGGTTCCCAAAGCATGTGTTCCTGCTCTCTGGTGTAGAGAGGGTGACGGTATTGAAAACTTCGGCTGCCCTGCAAACAAGCAGCCAGAGTGGTGGGGTTGTTGGCTGCTCTGAGCTTCTGAGGAGGCGACTGACTGACCCGAAGAAAGTTGTCATCTTATATTTTACATTTCTGAAATGTTTTTAATGGGGTCTAGATTTCACAGTAGGCCTTGAGCATCTCCCAGTTCCTTCGGATGTGGGGACTAGATGAAATGTCAGTAGGTACTCTATTGCTTCTGCTTTCAGGTGTCTCATGAACAACCTCTAACATCACCTCCACATTACTTACATGGTCTGCATGTGTCATGACTTGACCATATTTACATTCTTTTCTGCCTTTTGTGTTTTGTCTTTACTGAGGTCCAGTTCATTCACCGAGATTTTTCTCGACTTTGTTAATCTCCGTTCATACTAGTATCATAATCCTGAACACACATGGATCATCCTACAAAATCCTTTCCCTTAATTAAAGGATTGGAGCCTAATTATACAACTAAATGCAATTTGATTTTTTTTCTTTCATATTATACTGCTCTTAATTTTAAATAATGCTGACATTTTTGTAGGTTTGTTTCCTCTACCATAGGCAGCAATTTAAAGATTCTCCATATGCACAAATTGCTTTTATGCAAAAACTGAGAGTGTATGAGGTTTTCTGAAGTTAAACAGGTATCAATAGTTTTATGCCACAAGAGGCAAAAAGGGCCTTAACTTAAATTCCTCAGATGTTTGTTGCAAAAGAGCATTTTGTGCAAATGCAAGGGAACAGAGAAACAGGGCAGAGCCTTTCAAATTTACTGTGTATAGAAAGAAACTTAACAACAAGAAAACAAAACAAAACAAACCCAACCCTCTCAAACCCCAAAACACTAGCAAGGGAAACGTGGAGGAGACAAAGATATTTTCACGTTTTACAAATGTTTAAAATGGGCTCTGTTTTCTTCTGTCAGTGGGATACTCATGATAATCTGTAAGTAGCGTCTGTTTATCATTAATTGCCATGGCTTTGCAATTCCTACCTCCCACTAGGACTTCCATGAAAAATAAGATGTTCTTGGCCAAACAAAATTCTGTGGGGAAGGAGGGGGAAAGTAAACAATTAGCAATGGGGTAGGGCACTAGTATTTTAAAAAAAATGTAAACAGTAATGGAAAAGAATGGCCTGAAATACTGTACAAGAGCAAATCATTGGTTGCAGCAGAAACTAATTAAAGGCTATGCAGTAATCCTAATATTGTAGATGGTTTTCAGAATACCATTTCTAAATGGCAATATTTGTGAAATTAGGATGAAATTCCTCTCAGTGGCAGGCAGAACGAGCAGTCCTGCCTGAGAGAGCCATTCTGTCTTGCAGCAGAAGCACTCAGCTACCCCGTGTTTGCCGACATGGATATAGTTTCCTTGCTTTCACTATGTGTTGTCTTTATGACTTGTGCTTCTGAACTATGAGCTTTAGCCAGGCTGCTGTGTTTGGTTGAAAACCAGCTGAGAGCAGACATTGCAGATGATTTGATTATATCGAAATAGTGATAACAGTTGTTATGGTAGGATACTGGTTTCTATATAAGTGCATTTGTAGCATCAAGTGACCAATACTTATGATATAAAGATATTCAGAATGAAGTTTGTATAGTTGGATGATATTTTTTCCATGTCTCTTTCTGATTTTTAATACTGTTGGTGTGTGTGTGGGAAGCTGGGTGAGAATAACCATCAGACTTTTTAGTCATGTTTGAGTATTAAGAAAAATACAGGGAATCAAATTCCTGAAAGAGATTGGCTGATACATGGTTTTGGTTTTCTTTATATGTTAATTCACCAAGACTAAAGGGAGATACTTGGCCAAGTTCAGTCATTTAAAACCAAGTCCCATAGAAGCACAGCAGAATTAGACACTGCATTTTTTAAACATTTTCAAAGTGCTGTGACTGTAGTCTCCCTGGGATGCCTACAGTCCATGTTATAAAATGATTTTTTTCTTGTGTCTAGTAGCCTTAATTCCGTGCTAGGAGAGTTGTCCTGAACTAAATCTAGTGTTACAGTGAAGAGAGAGAGTCCTAGGAGCCAGCCCAATTGCCTGGCAATTGTTCCTCTGCTTCCCTGCATGTAACATCCATTGCCATTTACTGCAATGCCCCCACCTAGCCATTAGTAGCCTAGGGTCAACATCTGTGTTCTGGAAAATTCAGAATTACTCAAGCTATTAGCTAAAAAGGGAAATGGTGTGCACATAGAGGCTGTGTTTCTACCCTGTTCTATTTTACCCCTACAGCAATTTTTGTCAGCAAACTTCAAAGCAAGCTGCAAATTTCTGGGTAACTTCAGCTGGTGTGTACATAATAATGTGAAGTAATACAGCCAAGGTTGTGCCCACAGTTCTCTTGACTTTGCTATTTCATTTTTCCCACATCTTTATTTCTTCAGAGACTTGAAGGGTGCTCCTCAAGCACCCATGATGATGGATCTCAGCATGGGAGTAGCGATGCTGGGTCAGACTGAGAGTTCATCTGTTTGCTGTGCTCTCCCTGTCTGGCATTACTGTGCACCCTCCCAGCTTCCAACAATTTTCGGTTTAAAGACTTGCTGAGTTAGAGATTGTATCAGGTTCATTGTATTTCATAACTACCGATTCTCCATGAATTTCTTGACATCGTCTTTGAATTGACTTGAACTGGACAGGAGTTGGACTCAGTCCTTGTAGGTACCTCCTACTGGGGATATTCTATTCTGTTCCAAATCTATTCGTATATTTGGCTTTCCCAGCATTCTGTGGCATTGAGTTCCCAAATTTGTTGTGTTGTCTGAAAAGTGCCTCCTTTTGTTTGTTTTAAACCAGGTATGTGGTAATTGCACGAAGTGCCCCCTAGTCCTATTTTTGTGAGGGAAAAAGTGAATAATTGTGCCCTATGACTTTCTCTACAGCATTTTTACAGACTTGTTTTGTGATCCACCAAGAGCTGTCTGTATTCCACAGTGGTGAGTCCTCATCTTTATAGCCTCCCATCTGATGGGGAAACCATTTCTTGTCTCTGGTTCATGTCACTGCAGTTTTCCATGCTTTCCATACTTTTTGCACCAGGTGAAGTAACCAAAGTGACTCCAAGTTTTACTTCTTGATTAGGAATGGCTAATTTAGAGCCCAATATTAGGGACATAGTTAACATTATTCTTAACTTATGTGCATTAATTTGCACTTCTCTGCCATGTCACTCAGGATTGTGAGTTTTTTGCTGTCACTATTCTTAGTTAGCTTTAGTCCTGGGAAATATTTATTTATTTTGTTAATATGGTAAAAGCTTATCTATCATCTACAAACCTCACAGTGTCAGTGCTTTTGCCCTCTTTGATAACATATTGAGAAACCAAAGTCCCAGCTGCTATTGCAAGGAAACGCTGTGGTTAACCCCTACCTGTTATGAAATCTGATAATTTATGCCTACTGTTTATTCTTAATGTTTTATCAGGTGTTAGTGCAGTCTGTCTTATTCCATTGCCTCTGGTGCAAGGTGTGTAAAAAAAATATATATATATATATATATGTGTGTGTGTGTGCGTATATATATAGTCGTCCTTCTATGATGCTGAAATTGATAGCCTGCTACTGAAGATCAATGTCCTTTACTTTTTGCCTGAGCTTGTACAATATAAACCTCAGAAAAGGAAACTCGCATCTCTGTATACTTCAGCTTTAAAGTAGTGGAAAAGTAGGTATTGTATCTAAAGCCAGCCTGTCAATCTTCCTGTCTTTCATTTAGTACTGAACTTCATGCCGACTTTCATCAAAAGCAGCAGTGTTAGAACTGTGAAGCCATTTCATAAAGCCATTAATGTTATTACTTGAAAATTGTTGTGATACAGAGGGACTGATGTGTTCATTTGTCAAGAGAGACTCCACAAACAAAGCGAAGCAGGTTGTTCTTGGAATCACTTTGAATAAAAGTAATACTTGCTGGAAGAATTTTCTGAATAAAGGCAGGTAAACTAGAAAGTGAAGTGTTACGTCTGCTCACTTACAATCATGAGAATGAAAAATACCAGGAATGATAATAGAAGTGGGAAACATGAAAATCAAAGATTTTTTTCACTGAAGAAGCAATTGGCTTTTGCTTGTCCCCCATTTGGCGGCAGATGAGAGGCATTGCTGAAAATGCTTCATTATCCATTAGCTAGTAAAGCATTTCTTTCATCAAATAACACTCACTTTATGGCGGAAAAAATATTTCCCTACTTTGAAGAAGACAGCAACACATTGTCATATGGCTTCAGAAAGTGACAGTGCTGACATAATGGATTTTTTTATTTCTCTGTGTAAATTATTTTCTCTAGCACATAGCATCATTTGAAAAAAAAAGTTCCGTTTTTGTATATATAGACAGATGAAGTTCTTGTTTGGATGCCAAATCAGAGGCAGCAATTAGGGGTATTACTCAGAGTTGCTATGAATATGCAGGGTACATTGATTGGGAGTGTTTTTGGAGGCTAGAGAAACAAAATGATTCTGGCAAGGGTGAGCACAGGGATGGGGGAACAAAAAGTTCTGTAATGCGTAACTTGCAGTATGGCTGGTTGCTACACTGGTTACAGCCAAGGCGCTTGCTTTAATCAGATCCTAGTCAACCCTTTTTCTTGGCCATCCTCACTCTTTCCTTTTGTCCTCGTATTCGCATATAATCAGAAAGTTTTATTCCAGCTTTGTAATGAGTTCATTAAGTTCCTGTTCTGGAACCTTATCCCTGTCAGCACATAACAGAAGTTGCGCAATTAAAAATATTTGCTAATGGGTGTGAAAGTGTAGAAGGATCCAAACATAGCAGGCTTAATTTTTAAGAGCTGACTGTCTAAGGAAGGAAATAACTATTTCTTTATTGAAAAAATCCACCAACTAACTGACAAAAAAAAACCACTGGAGTTGTTACTATAAAGACAAAAAGGCTTTTGGTGGTTGCTCAGTATGGAAGATTGATATTCACTTCCCGTTCCAGTCACGTTTTCTACCTGAAAACATAGAGGAGTTGGAGATGCGTAAGATGGTGCTGAACCGTCTAACATTTTGTGAAATGCATCTTTTTTGGGGGTCACCAGATTACTACAGAAAAGTCAAATTGTTAAGGTAACGAGGTACTATCTCAGAAGAAAACTTCAGAGGTTTTATTTCTTGTTTTCTTCAGTGCTGCAGTGTTGTGATGTGGACCGAGTCTTTGGTGGCGTTTCCTAAATAGTTGTGTATACTTAGAACCTATCAAGTCAGTTTGGAAGCATCCTTATCTTGTGTTTTTGAATACAAAAAAAATGCTCTGAATTGTTTGCCATGAACTTCACATTATATTAAAGTTTCAGCTTTTATTTAAAAAGAAAAAAGGGGAGTTATGGCCTACTCTATGTTGTTTATATATAATAATAATCTTTGACCCTTCCATCCAGGTTATATTTGTTTCCACTGCTGGCTGAAGGGAGATAGTTAAAACAAATTGTGTTCACAGTGACTGTATAAAAGTTACAGGAAAATTCATGCCTACAGGTTTTGTGCCAACGTTAATTGACAATTCTTTCCATTTTCTTTCTGTGTCTTGAGGTACGTAAGCTGGTTGTGTAAACTACAGATCTTACATTGTTGGGTCGAGCTCAGAGATTAAAGGAAGGGGAACCATGTCAGCTATGTGCAGCTTCGCTACTTCCCGTTAAGAATGGATACAGTGTTTTTTGCCTTTTCTTGAAGAAACAGCACTTCTCTGCTATTCCTTTCTTTTTGATTGTGGTGATAGTCTTTCCTTCTGCATTTAATCCAGCTAATGGCAGAACGTGTCCTGATAAGTGGTGAAGATGGCTATTGACTGTTGGTTTTGATTCATTTCCTGAGAGGATGAGCCTACATCTTAGGTACTTGGTTGTTTAAAACCAGCCAATTAACATGGAAGCTGTGTGGGAACTAGAACATCCATAGTGTGGAAATTTTCATGTTTCCAAATAATTTTTCTCTGCAAATCTGAGCTCAGGACATCTGCCAAAAGGGTTGCCCCCAGGGGAGCTTGCCTGTGGGTGGGCTGGCTAGTCTTCTGTATCTGGTTTTCATTGAAAGATCTTTGACAGTGCCTGTAGAAATTTGTTTCTACAAATCAGCATTTTCCATTGGAAAAAAAAAAAGTTTCTTTCCAAAATTTCTGACTATTTTTAATGAGGACCAAACATAGAAGGGAAACTGAGGAATTTTATAACCTCACCTGGCAATATCCTCTAAACGTACAGTAGGAGGATCGTCTGTATCTGAGTGGTTCAACTGTCAGGCTGTAAGCCCAGCACTGCCTGCAAGCTGCTTTCTTTTGGCCTGCCACAGTAGGTGACTGGAGAAAGTGCGATCCTAGCCTTGCTTCAGAATATGTTGCAGTCGGAAAAGAGTTAGAATAAGAGAAGCTGAAGGAGGTCATTGCATTCCCTTATGCCCACTTGCATTGCCAGCTGCTGTATAGAGTATGGGTCTTAGCAAGGTTTGTCATGTGAAGTGGGGAAATAGTAGTCCCTGCTGTCATTTTTTTCTTTTTCTACCATCCTGTGGTACCATTTCTACATGTGGCATGTAGGCAAAAAAAAGAAAAAAAAAAATCAGTGCTGCTGGGGAGGGAATAGCTTTGCCTTTAGTAGGAAGTATCTGGCCTCACGGTAGAGGTATATTCTTGAGTGTCCAGTTAGTTCAAAAATTGTGGATGTAGTCCTGTCTCATCCTGACCTCTGATGTACGATGGGGCTGTGAAATTGCCCGTTTCTGCCATCAGCCTGTGTAGTTACATTGGAGCTGGTGTCTGGCTCCGCCACCAAAAAAGCTGGGCCATCCTGTAGTTTCCCACTCCTAGTGTTTCAGGCCACTTTTGGCCCCCTGCTGGAAGATAACTATAAAAGAATGAGGAGCTTTTATTTGTAAGTTTAGAAGATGGGAAGAAGTGATAATTTTTAAAACCAGTAGGTTAAAAGAAACATTTGGAGCTGTCTTGGATAGCAGGACAAAATGAAAGTGAACTAATAGAAATAGTTCAATTACCATGAAATCTTGGTCAGAAAATCATGTTTGTATTTTTAATTCATCTTCTATTTTTCAATTTTGTCTTACGTGTCTCTGTGTTAAAAACAGCACAGAAAAACAGTAACTGGGTGTAATCTCTCCCCTTGCTTGTTAAATAAATGTAAACTGAATGTTTCTTCGACTTCTGTGGCCCTATAATAAATTACTAGCTTGTGAAGGATCAGATCTGATGTATTCTTCATCAATGAAATCTCCACGAGTGCCCAAAAAGCATAATATATTTTCATGCTGTTGCACTTGGACCAAGTCAAGCTGTGCTGGTAAAGCTGTCTTTGGCTGAGTGCGAGCCTCATAATCCATGGGTTATGGCTTTGCCAACTCTAATGGGACTTGGGCGCAGCATGAAAACATAGTCTTCCAGCATATGCCTTGCTGTAAGCAGGGAGCCCAGCTCCCCACGTCTCCGCCCAGTAAACATTTGGAGCAGATTGCAGCACCCTTTATCACTGTGTTAGTGCGAACCATGAGGAGCTCTCAAGAACTCATTAATTATATTTTTCTGAGCATAGTGTTTTGGCATTTTGAGTACAGCTAATTACATGCAGATCTTAATCTTATAGTTTTTCTCTTGTAATTAATTATTTCTTCATTATCTTTAAACTATTTGACTAAGCAGTTTACATCCTGCTCTCCTCGTTTCTTTAGCAGATGTCTTTTAATAAAACAGATGTTTCTGTTTCCAAGAGAGGAGGCTCATCCTCTTCTAGATGGAAGAAAGCTCTGCAGTTTAACTGGTAGTGTTGAAAATGTATGGGAACAAGCACATAGCTCTTTTGTGCTAAGCTAAAATCTAATACTGTCTAATACCATGACTGGAATTATCTATATGTGCACATATATAAAAATACATGTGTATATATAAATGCATATATGTATATGTATAAAAAACTTACCTTGAGGTTTTTCGCTAGCTCTAAGTTCTTAAATATTTTGACTAAGGTATTCAAAAAGATATGTAAATGTTTGTTAACCTAGCCTTACTGAAGCTGGTGGCAGGCTTGAGAGTTTGGAAATATTTCTGATTTGAGTAATTTGTTTGGAATCTTGAAGTGTTGGATAGATGATGTTAGGCCATGCACATGGGTTGTATTTTATCCTTAGACCACTTGATATTGAAGATGAAAGAGTTAACTGCTTAAGAAGATTTTCTTAAAAATATATTGCCTGCAAATCATTTCTGATCTCATTATTTTAAACTGCTTTTACTGATAAATTAGCTTCTGTGGCCAAATGATAACTTAGATTAGTCTTTAATAGATATTTGGAGATAATCTTGGCTAATTAGGATTTATTAGCCTTCAGCCAGACTCCAGTATTTGATTAATCTAAGGTAATTAAACTCTTTTAAATCTGTCTGACTAATCAAGTAGAGCAGTCTTTACTAAAGCTGTAGTTCTTCACGAATGAAATCAATGGGAAGTTAGCCTGCTTGTGGATTTCTGGATTGAATCCAGTAAATTGAAATTCAATTGTGTAGATTTTGCATATTTGGATAACAAAGGCATCAGGTGTTCTGTGATAAGATCAGTTTCCATTTGCCCTATCTTGTGGCACTCTGACAATTTTATAGTCGGTCCACTCACTGTCCTGACACACAATGAAAATATTTTCATTAAAACCTTTCTATCACAGTATGGAGTAAGGATTATCCAATTATGAAAACAAAGCAACACTTTAGTGCAGTATGTTGGGCCATGATGAATCAGAAGGATGGGTGATTTCTTGTATTCCTTAATGCAAAAACTAATTTTGTCATCTGTCAAATGGAGGATGAAATTACTCAATGACTGAAAGTACTCCTTTCTGGTGCAGGTGTTGTATGTACAATTTTAAATGCCTGGGCATTACCAGTGAACCAGGTTCCCAGTAGTACCAGGTACATATGACTCCAACTTTACCCCTAACTCAATAGGAATAATGTGTCTAAATGCCTCAGTAGCTTTTGAGTTTCTCTGTTGAATTTCACAGTTTTGCTAATATGACCCCACAGTTTGCAGTGTCAGTGACGCATCTCAAGACACAAATCACCCTACTTCTTGAGCTTAGATAGAATCTACTCCTTGTAGATTCTACTGCTTGTTGCAGATTTTATGTAAGGACTGTAGGCCCAGCTCACTGAGTGTGCGAGCGGTCCTTCCTGGGTGCAGTGCGTGCTCTCGCAGGCCATTCGGGGATTTTCCGCATGGTTAAGCACAACGCGATATATGCAGGCTCTCTCTTTCTCTTTTCCCTTCTCTTATGCAGACCTTTCAGTATGATTAAAGACTTCTTGTGCATGTTCCCCATACCATACTCATCTAATCTATGTAAATAGTATCAGAGGTGAGTTTAGTCATTCGGGCAGTGGAATTGGATACTCCAGTTTTATGCATTGCTTTACTTCTGCCTGGTCCAGTATGAAATGTTTTCCAGACTTCTAATTTAAGAAGCATTTGCATAGTGATGAAACGGGAGTTTGCATTTAGAAACTCCCAAATTAGTTTCTGTTTATAGAGCATTAAGGAATTAATAACTGAAAGAAATTGCATGGGACTTGCTACTGTCTTTGAGGCAGGCATTGACATAAGGTTTTGAGCCACCTGGACAGTCTCTCCTTTTCAGGCTCTCTTTAAAATTAGGAGGTTGAGTGCGTGCAAGCTTGTCAGATAAGGTTGTTGGTACTGCTCGAGACCTGGTGTGCCGTGCTGGCTTGGGACTGATGCTGATGGGACCGCAGCTCTCCCGACGCACCAAGTAGGATCTATCTACAAGTACGTTAGAGGGAATCATTGCTGCCAGCGCGGGGGCAGAGTGCTCCTCAGAAGGAATGTGTGCACACAGATGTTTGGCTCTCACTGAAAGTTCATTTGGTTTAGTATTAAAATGTGGTGTTAATAAACTGAGAGGAGAGTTGTAACTGACGTGTTGGCCAACTGGTGGCCTAATGTGATCTTAATTAGCAAGGTCCATTATCAGATAAATGCGGCTAGGTTTACTCTTATGTATCAGTGCTATCATCTAAGTCCAAGAGACCTTTACTTACACTGTAGACGTGCAAAACTTGTCTGAGCCTGTCTCAAATTAAATTGTTTGTGTGTGTCAGTGCTGGTTGGTCCTCTCCTGGAATACAGTGGAAAAATGGGGCATATTTTTATGAGGACTATGTGTTTGTACTATGACCCTTCTCTAAATCACTTTGGGAAGATTTCTCCTTTCCAGACTTTCAGCTGGAAATGTTACTGGGTCATTTTATTTATTGTTGTTATAATTATGTAAAAATGAAGAGGAATGAAAGACTTGTGAAGAACATACTGGCATCACAAATTTGTAGCTCGCCTTTAAAAGTCATTTAGGTAAACCTTGTCAAGTTAAAAGGAGGGTATTTTAAAGTGTTTTTTATTCATAAAGACTAATTAAATCTCTTTTTTTCACTACATTGTGTCTTAGAATTTTTAACCGCATAAAATAAACAACGGTCACTCATCCTTTTGGATGATCAAGTCCTATTTCTGCTGGTTTTTCCTTGTGTGCTACAGCGGCGCTTCTGTTTTAAGTTGCAAATTAAATTCAGAGTTCTTTTTGAAAGTAATAGTTGCAAATCAATTAAAAGAGGCCTCCATTACTTCCCTTCATAGTTTGTTCTGCTAATTCATAAGTACTTATTGCTTTTCTGTTCTTTTTGCTTATCTTGCAAGCCTGACTTTACTGTTCTTGCCAATTGATGCTTGTGGCTTCAAGATAAAGACAGGGAGAATGACCAAATATTGTCAAGAAATGAAGAGGGACCCTTCCAAATTTAGGTGCAGCATATCTGAATAGAACATTATCGTTGATCCTCCTGTGACAGTTGCATAGGAAAACAGAGGAATCAGACTTGCTGCTTTTGCTGTCATATTTTTCATGACTAAAGATCTGAAAAATTGGTAATTAAAAATCCCAAGTAACAAATGCCACAGAGGTGCATGCTATAAACAGTGAATGACATACAGTGACTCAGAGCTGGAAACATCTTATGTTTTAAAACACAGTTTTCATGGGAAAAGAAATCAAAGAATCAGTTCAGAAGGCTAGAGGTGACAGTACTATTGAATTTTTTAGTTTTTAATGTTTTCTATATTTAAAAATACTTCTTCAGGGAAAACAAAACAAAACAAAACAAGCAGATCCCAAGATTCTGCAGTGGAAAGATCTTTCCTGAGATGGAAGTGTAGAAACATTATTCTCATACTGGAATCAAATTCTAGGGTCACATTGTACGTGATTCTTCTTCAAGAGAGCAGCTGCACACTCATTTGTTTTTTTGAGGGAACTGATTACTCCACAAAATACATAATATTTCATTAGAAAATCTATTCTTGTTGAAACTTTATGTAGTGCCAAATGTAAGGTCTCCTGTTTCAGTTGCTATCAAAAATCTTGCTTTCCATGAGAAGATCTAAAGAAACTAGTTCAAACAAACACTACCTCATTTATTTCATACAGTTACTTAAGGAGCTAATAGTTTTACTTCTGTTGAAGATGACTTTTTTGAAGTAGGAGAAAACAAATTATTCATAATCATCCTAAAAAACAGTGAGTTTTAATCTTCTGTGCTCAAAGAGACATTTTGAAAGGCTGTGCTGCCTGTCCACGTGTTATATATTAACAGAACTAGCATGACTGGGGGCAGTTCTTGTTGTGGTATTAATACTGCTTGTTACTGCTAGCACTAGAGGGTGCATAGGTTATATATTGAAGTTCATGACAGAACTTAGAATTATTATTTTTTGTTCTTGGCTTGAGTAACAGCAACTCTTGAGATCCACAGATTGCTTAAGGAAATGAGTAGAAAAAAAGGAGCCCACAATACTTGGCCTGAACTAATTTTTTTCAGATCTGAGTTCATTATGTGCAGGCACATAACATGTAGTGTTTAACCCCCC